>JAGHMJ010000408.1:65000-77500 GCA_018749465.1 Paracanthobrama guichenoti
TGTGGTTTAATTTTATTACATTAGTCAAACTAGATATTTTATGTTAGTCCAACTTAATTTTTTATTTTGTATTAATATTTTTTGTCAATATTTATTTTCATAATTTTCATTTTAGTTTTTAGGCCTATATATATTTTATTTCGGTTTTAGTTATTTTAGTACAAATTAAATAAATGAAAACGAGAATGTTCAGTTGAAATAAAATAAGTTTAATTGTTTATATTTTTTATTTTATTTCAGTTTAATTTTAATTTTCTTTTATTTCAAGCAACAACAAAAACATTTTAATTGATTGTTTAATTTTCTTAAATTACTCTAAATATTTTATGTTAGTTTGAAACTTTTTTAAAAATATTTTACATAGTTTTAATTAATTTAAAAGACTTGTCAATATTTGTATTAATATTTTTGTCAGTATTTATTTTTGTAATTTTCATTTTATTCATTTCGTTGTGTTTTTTGTCATTTAAATATATATATAATTTAAATGTCAGTATAGTTTGTATTTATTTTTATTTCAGTTAAAGTAAATGAGTGTTCAGTTCATTATTTATTTTATTTTATTCCAAGCAGAAAATGATATTATTTTAATTTATTGTGGTATGTTTACATTTGTCAAACAATGTTGGTTCAACTTAATTTAATTATTTTACAGAGTTTTAATTCATTTAAAAGATTTGAAATGTTTTTATAATTTTAGTTAGAGTAATTTTGTTGTGTGTTTATGTCGTGTGCATACATAAGATAAAGTAAATGAGAATGTAGTGTTGAAGTTTAATTTTTAAAATATTTTAAGCAATTTTAATATATTGTGGTATATTTATTTTAAATTGGTTCAACTTATTTTTTTAATTATTTTACTGAGTTTTAGACTTTTGATTACTAATATTTTGAATGTTAGTTTTTGTCATTTATAGGTTTTTGTTTATTTTATTTCAGTTTAGTTATATTTTAGTACAATTAAAAATAAATGAGAATGTGAGTGTTCAGTTCATTATTTTATTGTTTTAATTTATTGTGGTATATTTAATTTTTATTACACTTTATATTGGTTCAACTTATTTATTTATTTTTATTATTAGAGTTTAAATTGAGTTTTCATTCCTTTAAAAGACTTGTCAATATTTGTATTAATATTTTGACTGTTTTAATTTTTTAGTATTAGTATTGTTTTTGTCATTTAAATATATATATATATATATATACTTCAACTTATTTTTTAAAATTATTTTACTGAGTTTTAATTCATTTAAAAGACGTATTATTTTAATTTAAAATAAAATATTATTGTTTTAGTTTCAGTAGACTATAATTACATAAACTCTTCTACATGTCCCACGTCTCTCTGTTAATCCCAAATGTAGCTCGTCTGAATGAGCTTAATCCCACTGAAGTGAGTTTGATCTGACATCCGACTCCTGTGTTCCCGTGTTCCCGTGTCTCCAGACGTCTGCTCCTGTCAAAGGGCAGAAACTGCCCCTCTCAGATCTATAAAGCAGATGGGGGGGCCATTACTTTCAAAGCTGCTCTATCTTTGTTTCCGGCTTTGCACGTGATAAAATATTGATGGAAAAATAGAAATATTTTGCCTGCTGCTTAATGTTGCCCATCTGAGGGGGTTAATGACTGCTGGAGCCCCCCATCTCATGTTACGTGAGCTTTAGCCGTCAGTGGGCTTTCACACGCGCGCGATCGATAGCTCTTTATCACCGTGACGTTTGGCTCTCTCCAGGAGAGAGAAGATCTCTGTGTGTCATGAGTTTACCCTTAAAGACAGATTTCTAAGGCGTCTAAATGATTGACTTTGCTGTCACACACAGTCTGTCATCTGGCAGATATTGATATTCATATGCATTTATATTGTTATAAAGGTCTCATTGATTTTCATTACAAGCATCAGAATGTCATCACTTGTCCGTATGTCAGAATCAGCTGTTTTTATATTCATATTCCCACTATATGAGCAATAAAAGCCTGATGGGTCAAATAAAACACGATTTAAACATCAGATTATTATTTCATATGTCAGGCTTTATATGTTGTTGTTGCTGTGTGCGCTAATGCATTTTCTCATTGGGAACTTTTATAGACAGTGGCATCCGTTATTTTTGCTTTTATTAATTTTTTTGGAAGTGTTTACCATTGCATTATGAGAATTGCATAATTTATGCATAAATAACACAAATATGATTTTTGTTCTTTTTTTCAGACACAGATGAGAAGACGACGAGCACGTGATGACAGCCGTGAGACTGGTTTATGATTATGATTCGTGCAGGTTTAGCCATGCGTATAAATACATCAGTTAATCAAAGAAATATTACTTAGCCAAAAATAAATCATTGTTTTTGCATCATCTCTCTCTCGTTTTCAATTAATCTGTTCATTAAACTTTACAATATTAACAGGATAAAGATGCAGGAGAATATAATAATACTAATAAATATTGTCCCTACTTTATCCCATCCCAAAATAAATAAACAAACAAATAAAAATAAATAAATATTGTCCCTACTTTATCCCATCCCAAAATAAACAAACAAACAAATAAAAATAAATAAATATTGTCCCTACTTTATCCCATCCCAAAATAAACAAACAAACAAATAAAAATAAATAAATATTGTCCCTACTTTATCCCATCCCAAAATAAACAAACAAACAAAAAAAAATAAATAAATATTGTCCTACTTTATCCCATCCCAAAATAAACAAACAAACAGAATAAAAAATAAATAAATATTGTCCCTACTTTATCCCATGTCCAAACAAACAAATACTTAAATATTGTCCCTACTTTATCCCATCCCAAAATAAACAAACAAACAAATAAAAATAAATAAATATTGTCCCTACTTTATCCCATCCCAAAATAAAATAAACAAACAAATAAAAATAAATAAATATTGTCCCTACTTTATCCCATCCCAAAATAAATAAACAAACAAATAAAAATAAATAAATATTGTCCCTACTTTATCCCATCCCAAAATAAACAAACAAACAAATAAAAATAAATAAATATTGTCCCTACTTTATCCCATCCCAAAATAAACAAACAAACAAATAAAAATAAATAAATATTGTCCCTACTTTATCCCATCCCAAAATAAACAAACAAACAAAAATAAAATAAATAAATATTGTCCTACTTTATCCCATCCCAAAATAAACAAACAAACAAATAAAAATAAATAAATATTGTCCCTACTTTATCCCATCCCAAAATAAACAAACAAACAAATACAAATAAATAAATATTGTCCCTACTTTATCCCATCCCAAAATAAACAAACAAACAAATAAAAATAAATAAATATTGTCCCTACTTTATCCCATCCCAAAATAAACAAACAAACAAATAAAAATAAATAAATATTGACTTTATCCCATCCCAAAATAAACAAACAAACAAATAAAAATAAATAAATATTGTCCCTACTTTATCCCATCCCAAAATAAACAAACAAACAAATAAAATAAATAAATATTGTCCCTACTTTATCCCATCCCAAAATAAACAAACAAACAAACAAACAAACAAATAAAAATAAATAAATATTGTCCCTACATCCCATCCCAAAATAAAATCCCAAAATAAATAAAAATAAATAAATATTGTCCCTACTTTATCCCATCCCAAAATAAATATCCCAAAAATATCCCAAAAAATAAATAAACAAACAAATCAAATAAAAAACAAACAAATAAAAAAATAAATAAATATTGTCCCTACTTTATCCCATCCCAAAATAAACAAACAAACAAATAAAAATAAATAAATATTGTCCCTACTTTATCCCATCCCAAAATAAACAAACAAACAAATAAAAATAAATAAATATTGTCCCTACTTTATCCCATCCCAAAATAAATAAACAAACAAATAAAAATAAATAAATATTGTCCCTACTTTATCCCATCCCAAAATAAACAAACAAACAAATAAAATAAATAAATATTGTCCCTATCCCATCCCAAAATAAACAAACAAACAAATAAAAATAAAAATAAATAAATATTGTCCCTACTTTATCCCATCCCAAAATAAACAAACAAACAAACAAACAAACAAATAAAAATAAATAAATATTGTCCCTACTTTATCCCATCCCAAAATAAACAAACAAACAAACAAACAAACAAACAAACAAATAAAAATAAATAAATATTGTCCCTACTTTATCCCATCCCAAAATAAACAAACAACTTCCCCCGTCCCCATCCCAAAATAAATAAACAAACAAATAAAAATAAATAAATATTGTCCCTACTTTATCCCATCCCAAAATAAACAAACAAACAAAACAAAACAAATAAACAAATAAATAAATATTGTCCCTACTTTATCCCATCCCAAAATAAATAAACAAACAAATAAAATAAAATAAAAATAAATAAATAAATAAATATGTCCCTTTATATCCCCCATCCCAAAATAAACAAACAAACAAATAAAAATAAATAAATAAATATTGTCCCTACTTTATCCCATCCCAAAATAAACAAACAAACAAATAAAAATAAATATAAACTTTAATCCCAAAATAAACAAACAAACAATATTGTCCCTACTTTATCCCATCCCAAAATAAACAAAACAAACAAACAAATAAATAAAAATAAATAAATATTGTCCCTACTTTATCCCATCCCAAAATAAACAAACAAACAAATAAAAATAAATAAATAAATTGTTTATCCCTACTTTATCCTACTTTATCCCAAAATAAACAAACAAACAAATAAAAATAAATAAATATTGTCCCTACTTTATCCCATCCCAAAATAAATAAACAAACAAACAAATAAAATAAATAAATATTGTCCCTACTTTATCCCATCCCAAATAAACAAACAAATAAAAATAAATAAATATTGTCCCTACTTTAATCCCAAAATAAACAAACAAACAAATAAAAATAAATAAATAAATATTGTCCCTACTTTATCCCATCCCAAAATAAACAAACAAACAAATAAAAATAAATAAATAAATAAATGTCCCTACTTTATCCCATCCCAAAATAAACAAACAAACAAATAAAAAAAATAAATAATAAATAAATAAATAAATAAATAAATAACAAACAAATACAAATGTCCCTACTTTATCCCATCCCAAAATAAACAAACAAACAAATAAAAATAAATAAATATTGTCCCTACTTTATCCCATATTGTCCCTACTTTATCCCATCCCAAAATAAACAAACAAACAAATAAAAATAAATAAATAAATTGTCCCTACTTTATCCCATCCCAAAATAAATAAAAATAAATAAATATTGTCCCTAATCCCATCAAAATAAATAAACAAACAAATAAAAATAAATAAATATTGTCCCTACTTTATCCCATCCCAAAATTAAATAAATATTGTCCCTACTTTATCCCATCCCAAAATAAACAAACAAACAAATTTATCCCACTCCCATCCCAAAATAAACAAAAATAAATAAATAAATATTGTCAAATCAAAATAAAAAACAAACAAATAAAAATAAATAAATAAATATTGTCCCTACTTTATCCCATCCCAAAATAAACAAACAAACAAATCCCTAAATCCCAAAATAAACAAACAAACAAATAAAAATAAATAAATAAATATTGTCCCTACTTTATCCCATCCCAAAATAAACAAACAAACAAATAAAAATAAATAAAAAAATAAATAAAATAAATAAATAAATATTGTCCCTACTTTATCCCATCCCAAAATAAACAAACAAACAAATAAAAATAAATAAATATTGTCCCTACTTTATCCCATCCCAAAATAAATAAACAAACAAACAAATAAAAAAATAAATAAATATTGTCCCTACTTTATCCCATCCCAAAATAAACAAACAAACAAATAAAAATAAATAAATATTGTCCCTACTTTATCCCATCCCAAAATAAACAAACAAACAAATAAAAATAAATAAATATTGTCCCTACTTTATCCCATCCCAAAACAAACAAACAAATAAAAATAAATAAATAAATATTGTCCCTACTTTATCCCATCCCAAAATAAACAAACAAACAAATAAAAATAAATAAATAAATATTGTCCCTACTTTATCCCATCCCAAAATAAACAAACAAACAAATAAAAATAAATAAATAAATTGTCCCTACTTTATCCCATCCCAAAATAAACAAACAAACAAATAAAAATAAATAAATAAATATTGTCCCTACTTTATCCCATCCCAAAATAAACAAACAAACAAATAAAAATAAATAAATAAATATTGTCCCTACTTTATCCCATCCCAAAATAAACAAACAAACAAATAAAAATAAATAAATATTGTCCCTACTTTATCCCATCCCAAAATAAATAAAAACAAATAAACAAACCACCACCCAAGGCAGCCTCTCCTCTCAGTATCAGTTAAAGTGCCCAAAGCCCAAAGAACGTTCTCTTGGATCAGAAGTCATGGCGCGTTTGCGTAATCTGTTTATTGAGCTTTATTGAGCAGTATTAAAGTTTCAGGAGAAGAGCTATTGTCCCTGAGCTTGATCATCTCAATCAATATATGTATTTCCTCTCAGTGATTTCTGGCCTGTTGCTCGGCTCGATTTGTTTTGTGTAATAAGCCGGGCGTCCCGCTGGTTAGGTCGTCAATAATCGCACGCTAACAGACATCTCGCCTAATGCAAAAACATCATTCAGATACGCCGCTTATGCATTTTTGGCATCTAAAAGGGCTTTAAAATGTGTGATTCTCCGTGTTGTTCCTGCGAAGCTTTCAGGACAGAAAGCCTCAGGTTTTTCCTCTGATGTGTGCATATGTTTTAGAATCGGAAAGCTTTCATCGCACATCCAGATCCACCCACAACGGCTATAATCACTGGACGACGCTGAATGGAAATTGACAACAGAAGTCTCTCGCTCTTAGGGCATGCTGGGAGAAGTGCACAAACAACTGCATTTACCTGTTATTACCACACAGCCACCGATGCCAGTACAATGAGCGCACACACACCTCCAGCCTGAGGAACAGGACAGGTGGAGAATAAGAGCTGGACAGAAAGAAAGAGAAGGAACGAGGGAGGGCTGAGGGACGGCGAACAGCAGGACGGGGTCAAAGCGTCCCAGTGGAAAGATAGAAACTGTGGAAAAACATCCGTAATTTTCACCGCAGGGCCTCTGTGTAATTGAGTCGCTGAGAGTGTCTGTACCAGGAGGAATCAAGTAAAGTGGCCGAGGGATGAGAACAGAAGCGGAAAACACAGCGACCATGTGTCGCAGAAACTTTCTTCCGTTTTGATGGAGAGTTTGCATTTGCAAAGATCAAAGATTGCAATGAGTTTTTCCACAGCGGAGAACCATTTTTTGGATCAGAGTGCACCCAGAAAATATTCACTAAAAATACAGTAAAATTATGAAATATTTTTTGCAATCTAAAACGACAGATTTCTATGTGAATATATTTTAAAATGTAATTTATTCCCGTGATCAAAAGCTGAATTTATCAGCTGGTGTAATGATGCTATATATTCAGCTTTGCATCAAAGGAATAAATTACATTTTATAAATAGAAAAGTTATTTTAAATTGTATTAATATTTTTTAATATATTAAGTTTTTACTGTATTTTTGATTAAATAAATGCAACCTTGGTGAGCAGAAGAGACTTAAATCTTAATTATTCCAATCTTTTGTATAGTTATGCTTACAAAAAATGACCGTGCCAACCATAGTTTACTTCACATGTCGGCTCACGCAGTTATCGTGGTCTAATATTAGTTGTGTTTTCACTGTTATCAACACATTTCACATGAGAAACATTGTTGGTGAACTTTGCCTTTCTGTTCAGGAAATCAAGGACATGCGGTGATAATTCGGCTTCAGTGATTGGACAGCTGGCCAGAATCAAACGTAGCGTTTGTAAAGTGGACATGTGCGTCTCTCTCCAGATCTCACGGCTGTGGATTATGACACCGTGATTATGTATGCAGAAATGCAGACATGGATATTTGAGCAGCCCTTTGTGTCATAACTGCTTGCAGAAGACCCACAATTACTGATGCACTTTTAGCCCTTGAGCACAAGCGCTCACACCTGCAGATAATGTCAAACCTGCCATCGGTCTTTAATTCATCTGTGTCTGTACGGCATCTGAACACGAGACCACGTCCTGTGCCAAATCTCAGTTTCATTGTTCAGGTCAGGAGTGTAACAACAGTGATGAAACGCCTCGGGTCAACAGGTGGATGTAAAGCTATATCTCAATGGGCCTGTCTATGAAGCAGTCAACATGATTTTGCAGTCTGCATGTGTTTGAAAAGTCTTTTATTGCCAGGTTTTACATACACTATATTGCCAAAAGTTTTGGGACGCCTAAGGCATGCACGTGATCTTCAGTACCATCCCATCCTTAATCCGTAGGGTTTAATATGGAGTCAGCTCACCCTTTGCAGCTCTAACAGCTTCAGCTCTTCTGGGAAGGCTTTCCACAAGGTTTAGGAGTGTGTTTATGGGAATTTCTGACCATTCTTCTAGAAGCGCATTTGTGAGGTCAGGCACTGATGTTGGACGAGAAGGCCTGGCTCACAGTCTTCGCTCTAATTCATCCCAAAGGTGTTCTATCGGGATGAGGTCAGGACTCTGTGCAGGCCAGTCAAGTTCCTCCACACCAAACTCGCTCATCCATGTCTTTATGGACCGACGCTTTGTGCACTGGAGCGCAGTCATGTTGGAACAGGAAGGGGCCGTCCCCAAACTGTTCCCACAAAGCTGGGAGCATGAAATTGTCCAAAATGTCTTGGTATGCTGAAGCATTAAGAGTTCCTTTCACTGGAACTAAGGGGCCAAGCCCAACCCTGAAAAACAACCCCACCCCATAATCCCCCCTCCACCAAACTTTACACTTGGCACAATGCAGTCAGGCAAGTCCCGTTCTCCTGGCAACCGCCAAACCCAGACTCGTCCATGGGATTGTCAGACAGAGAAGCGTGATTGGTCACTCCAGAGAACACATCTCCACTGCTCTAGAGTCCAGTGGTGGCGTGCTTTACTCCACTGCATCCCACGCTTTGCATTGCACTTGGTGATGTAAGGCTTGGATGAGCTGCTCGGCCATGGAAACCCATTCCATGAAGCTCTCTCCGCACTGTTCTTGAGCTCATCTGAAGGCCACAGAAGTTTGGAGGTCTGGAGCGATTGACTGCAGAAAGTTGGAGACTTCTGCGCACTGTGACCCTCAGCATGCGCTGACCCCGCTCTGATTTCACTTCGTGGCTGAGTTGCTGTTGTTCCCAATTGCTTCCACTTTGTTATAATCCCACTAACAGTTGAGCGTGGAATATTTAGTAGTGAGGAAATTTCAGGAATGGACTTATTGCACAGGTGGCAACCTATCACGGTACCAGGCTTGAGTTCACTGAGCTCCTGAGAGCGACCCATTCTTTCACAAATGTGTGTAGAAGCGTCTGCATGCCTAGTGCTTGATTTATACACCTGTGCCATGAAGGGATTGAACACCTGAACTCAGTGTTTGGAGGGACGGCACAATACTTTTGGCAATATAGTGTACGTGCATATTCTACATTTCTTCTCACATGCACATTGTTGTTTTGACTATTGCCCTTGTTCTCATTTTCAATAAACCTTTTGACCTTTTGATAGTCATACTGTGCGTAAAATGGCCAAGATTTCTGGGTTTGATACCAACCCATTTTAGGTTAATTTTAACCAAGCAGTGAAACCCAGCATTTTTAGAGTGTAAAATAAGAAATGGTCAACGCAGTTTATGCTGAAAACAAAACAAGTGACAAAAATTGTAAATAATATGATCAAAAAGTCATGTCATCGTGTTTTTTATGACTTTAAAACTCATCCAAATAATTTAACCAAGTTATATACAGGTGCTGGTCATATAATTAGAATATCATCATAAAGTTGATTTATTTCACTAATTCCATTCAAAAGTGAAACTTGTATATTATATTCATTCATTACACAGACTGATATATTTCAAATGTTTATTTCTTTTAATTTTGATGATTATAACTGACAACTAAGGAAAATCCCAAATTCAGTATCTCAGAAAATGAGAACATTGTGAAAAGGCTGAGTGCTCCAAAGTTATGTTCTCTGATGAAAGTCAATCAGGGTCCCAGAGTCTGGAGGAAGAGAGGAGAGGCACACAATCCACGGTGCTTGAGGTCCAGTGTAAAGTTTCCACAGTCAGTGATGGTTTGGGGTGCCATGTCATCTGCTGGTGTTGGTCCACTGTGTTTTCTGAGGTCCAAGGTCAACGCAGCCGTATACCAGGAAGTTTTAGAGCACTTCATGCTTCCTGCTGCTGACCAACTTTATGGAGATGCAGATTTCATTTTCCAACAGGACTTGGCACCTGCACACAGTGCCAAAGCAACCAGTACCTGGTTTAAGGACCATGGTATCCCTGTTCTTAACTGGCCAGCAAACTCGCCTGACCTTAACCCCACAGAAAATCAATGGGCTATTGTGAAGAGGAAGATGCGATACACCAGACCCAACAATGCAGAAGAGCTGAAGGCCACTATAAGAGCGACCTGGACTCTCATAACACCTGAGCAGTGCCACAGACTGATGGACTCCATGCCACGCCGCATTGCTGCAGTGATTCAGGCTAAAGGAGCCCCAGCTCAGTGTTGAGTGCTGGACATGCTCATACTTCTCATGTTCATACTTTTCAGTGCCAAGATTTCTAAAAATCCTTTCTTTGTATTGGTCTTCAGTGATATTCTAATTTTCTGAGATACTGAATTTGGGATTTTCCTTAGTTGTCAGTTATAATCATCAAAATTAAAAGAAATAAACATTTGAAATATATCAGTCTGTGTAATGAATGAATATAATATACAAGTTTCACTTTTGAATGGAGTTAGTGAAATAAATCAACTTTTTGATGATATTCTAATTATACGACCAGCACCTGTACAATTCAACTAGACAATTAAAAACAAAAAAAAAGGTTGAAATGATGTACAGCCAATTTGATTTGACTTCAATAGGTATTGAAGCTGATGCATGAAGTATTTGCAATACTTCATGCAAATGAAGAGTGACTTTCGGGAGGAGGGTTGCCAGGTTTGTGTAACAAAACTAGCCCAATTGGTATAAAGGCCATGATGGACAGAGGCCAATGGGCAAATTTGACCAGGATGCCGGGGTTACACGGGTTTTGTCCACTTTCGAGCAGTCTTCCAGAGGTAGTTAATAACGCATTCGACCGGATTGCTTTCATAGTGTAGACGCTCATGTGGTCGAATGTACTCGAACAGCCATTAAACTCTCCACCGACTGACCTAATGCGTAAACATTATGGGAAGAATTATGGGAAACTGTCGGCTGGAGACCCAAGTTTGGTTTGAAGATGAAAAGCACAATGTTCTCTCTCCGTTCCTGATTTCTAACACACACTCACAGCGTTCGCCTGGTCTTGTATCTGTCAGAGCAGAAACTAAAGCTGATGCTCTCTGTGTGTTTTTCCGTCGTCTCCGGTCACGTTCATATGTAAAATGTGCTTATTTTGCCCAATAGAGTGAAAGAGCTGAAAAATCCCCCGCCCATAGACCCTCCTCTTGAAGAAATCAGAAGTGGATGAAAGTGGACAAAAGAAACGGATTAAAACTCAAGGTGTAAACGGGAATGTGTCTCTCTCGTCTACTTGTGATCCGATCCACCAAAATGCATCTTAAAGGGGTCCCATAATGCCCCTTTTTACAAGATGTAAAATAAGTTCCTGTGTGTATGTGAAGTTTCAGCTCAAAATACCACACAGATAATTTTTCATAGCATGTTAAAATTGTCACTTTTTGAGGGTGAGCAAAAACACGCCGTTTTTGTGTGTCCCTTTAAATGCAAATGAGCTGCTGCTCCCCACCCCTTTCAGAAAGAGGGCGGAGCTTCAAGAGCTCATGTTCGACCCGACTACCTCACTCAGACACACATTGAAAATGCATGAAACTGTTCAGCCTTTTATGATCAAACCGGAGTCGGACAGTGATGGAAAGACTCAAGAAGAAGAGACAACATGTAGAATGAGACAGGACGTTTCTGAAGGGATAGAGGATGAGTTTATGAGTTAACGATCTTCAGTCATTGATTAGCATATTCTGTCATGATAATCTATAAACCGCTGGTGTGGGAACTGATGAGCCAGAGAATATCTACTGATGAAGAGAGAACAGGGATAGTTTAGTTTAATTACGGTTATAACTTGTGATGTCATCTTGCTTTATGACATGCTATTGCGTTTGTGTTCGTACTGTATCAATAAATGTGAAAGACGGACGACAGCTTGAGCGACTCCCAGATGTGCTCGACGACAACAACTCTTCCTCTTCTCAACATGTTCCCGGGGCCGGGGTTATGTAAATGTTAGTGTTAGTGATGTCACTAACTCGTTGTAGTCCCTACACTGTCAGAAAAAAAGGTACAGTGCTGTCACTGGGGTGGTACCCTAAGGTACAAAATCGAAAAGGTACTACTATGTACCTTTAAGATAC
>JAGHMJ010000408.1:85000-118134 GCA_018749465.1 Paracanthobrama guichenoti
ATCATCGTTTCACCAGTATTGCATGTAGTATATCTGCTCGTGTGAGCACTTTTAATAATCATAATCATCATTTTCACCAGTATTGAGTGTAGTATATCTGCTCATATGAGCACTTTTAATAATCATAATCATCGTTTCACCAGTATTGCGTGTGTAGTATATCTGCTCGTATGAGCACTTTTAATAATCATAATCATCGTTTCACCAGTATTGAGTGTAGTATATCTGCTCGTATGAGCACTTTTAATAATCATAATCATCGTTTCACCAGTATTGTATTGTAGTATATCTGCTCGTATGAGCACTATTTAATAATCATAATCATTTTCACCAGTATTGAGTGTTGCTCGATGAGCACTTTTAATAATCATAATCATCGTTTCACCAGTATTGAGTGTAGTATATCTGCTCGTATGAGCACTTTTAATAATCATAATCATCATTTCACCAGTATTGCATGTAGTATATCTGCTCGTATGAGCACTTTTAATAATCATAATCATCATTTCACCAGTATTGAGTGTAGTATATCTGCTCGTATGAGCACTTTTAATAATCATAATCATCACTTTTGTAGTAATAATATGAGCACAATAATCATCATTTCACCAGTATTGAGTGTAGTATATCTGCTCGTATGAGCACTTTTAATAATCATAATCATCGTTTCACCAGTATTGAGTGTAGTATATCTGCTCGTATGAGCACTTTTAATAATCATAATCATCGTTTCACCAGTATTGATGTAGTATATCTGCTCATATATCTGCTCATAATGAGCACTTTTAATAATCATAATCATTTTAATTTCACCAGTATTGCGTGTAGTATATCTGCTCGTTTGAGCACTTTTAATAATCATAATCATCATCGTTTCACCAGTATTGAGTGTAGTATATCTGCTCGTATGAGCACTTTTAATAATCATATCATCATCGTTTCACCAGTATTGAGTGTAGTATATCTGCTCATATGAGCACTTTTAATAATCATAATCATCATTTCACCAGTATTGAGTGTAGTATATCTGCTGCTCGTATGAGCACTTTTAATAATCATAATCATCATTTCACCAGTATTGAGTGTAGTATATCTGCTCGTATGAGCACTTTTAATAATCATAATCATCATTTTTCACCAGTATTGAGTGTAGTATATCTGCTCGTATGAGCACTTTTAATAATAATCATCATCGTTTCACCAGTATTGCATGTAGTATATCTGCTCGTATGAGCACTTTTAATAATCATAATCATCATTTCACCAGTAGAGTGTAGTATATCTGCTCATATGAGCACTTTTAATAATCATAATCATCATTTTTGAGTGTATTGAGTGTAGTATATATCTGAGCACTTTTAATAATCATAATCATCGTTTCACCAGTATTGAGTGTAGTATATCTGCTCGTATGAGCACTTTTAATAATCATAATCATCGTTTCACCAGTATTGAGTGTAGTATATCTGCTCGTATGAGCACTTTTAATAATCATAATCATCGTTTCACCAGTATTGCTGTGTAGTATATCTGCTCGTATGAGCACTTTTAATAATCATAATCATCGCTTCACCAGTATTGAGTGTAGTATATCTGCTCGTATGAGCACTTTTAATAATCATAATCATCGCTTTCACCAGTATTGAGTGTAGTATATCTGCTCATAATCATCGCTTTCACCATGAGCACTTTTAATAATCATAATCATCATTTCACCAGTATTGCGTGTAGTATATCTGCTCGTATGAGCACTTTTAATAATCATAATCATCATTTCACCAGTATTGAGTGTAGTATATCTGCTCGTATGAGCACTTTTAATAATCATAATCATCATTTTGAGTGTACCAGTATTGCAGTATTGAGTGTAGTATATCTGCTCGTATGAGCACTTTTAATAATCATAATCATCGTTTCACCAGTATTGAGTGTAGTATATCTGCTCGTATGAGCACTTTTAATAATAATCATCATCGTTTCACCAGTATTGAGTGTAGTATATCTGCTCGTATGAGCACTTTTAATAATAATAATCATCGTTTCACCAGTATTGAGTGTAGTATCTGCTCGTATGAGCACTTTAATCTCATAATCATCGTTTCACCAGTATTGCACTTATATCTGCTCGTTGAGCACTTTTAATAATCATAATCATCGTTTCACCAGTATTGAGTGTAGTATATCTGCTCGTATGAGCACTTTTAATAATCATAATCATCATCATCGCTTCACCAGTACTTTTAATAATCATAGTATATCTGCTCATATGAGCACTTTTAATAATATCATAATCTTCATTTCACCAGTATTGAGTGTAGTATATCTGCTCGTATGAGCACTTTTAATAATCATAATCATCATTTCACCAGTATTGAGTGTAGTATATCTGCTCGTATGAGCAGCACTTTTAATAATCATAATCATCATTTCACCAGTATTGAGTGTAGTATATCTGTTCGTATGAGCACTTTTAATACTCATAATTATCATTTCACCAGTACTGAGTGTAGTATATCTGCTCATATGAGCACTTTTAATAATCATAATCATCGTTTCACCAGTATTGCATTGTTTTAATATCATAATCATCGTTTCACCAGTGCGTTTATGAGCACTTTTAATAATCATAATCATCGTTTCACCAGTATTGAGTGTAGTATATCTGCTCGTATGAGCACTTTTAATAATCATAATCATCGTTTCACCAGTATTGAGTGTAGTATATCTGCTCATCGTATGAGCACTTTTAATAATAATAATCATCTGCTTCACCAGTATTGCGTGTAGTATATCTGCTCGTATGAGCACTTTTAATATATCATATAATCATCGTTTCACCAGTATTGAGTGTAGTATATCTGCTCGTATGAGCACTTTCATAATAATCATAATCACTCAATAATCATTCATCACCAGTATTGAGTGTAGTATATCTGCTCGTATGAGCACTTTTAATAATAATCATCATCACCAGTATTCACCAGTATATCTGCTCGTGTGAGCACTATATCTGCCAGTATTGAGTATTATATCTGCTCGTGAGCACTTTTAATAATCATAATCATCGTTTCACCAGTATTGCATGTAGTATATCTGCTCGTATGAGCACTTTTAATAATCATAATCATCGTTTCACCAGTATTGAGTGTAGTATATCTGCTCGTATGAGCACTTTTAATAATCACTTTTTCACCAGTATTGCGTGTCTCGTATGAGCACTTTTAATAATCATAATCATCGTTTCACCAGTATTGAGTGTAGTATATCTGCTCGTATGAGCACTTTTAATAATCATAATCATCGTTTCACCAGTATGAGTGTAGTAGTATATCTGCTCGTATGAGCACTTTTAATAATCATAATCATCATTTCACCAGTATTGAGTGTAGTATATCTGCTCGTATGAGCACTTTTAATAATCATAATCATCATTTCACCAGTATTGAGTGTAGTATATCTGCTCGTATGAGCACTTTTAATAATCATAATCATCATTTCACCAGTATTGAGTGTAGTATATCTGCTCTCGTATGAGCACTTTTAATAATCATAATCATCGTTTCACCAGTATTGAGTGTAGTATATCTGCTCATATGAGCACTTTTAATAATCATAATCATCGTTTCACCAGTATTGAGTGTAGTATATCTGCTCGTATGAGCACTTTTAATAATCATAATCATCGTTTCACCAGTATTGAGTGTAGTATGAGCACTTTTAATAATCATAATCATCGTTTCACCAGTATTGAGTGTAGTATATCTGCTCGTATGAGCACTTTTAATAATCATAATCATCATTTCACCAGTATTGAGTGTAGTATATCTGCTCGTATGAGCACTTTTAATAATCATAATCATCGTTTCACCAGTATCAGTATATCTGCTCGTATGAGCACTTTTAAATAATCACCAGTATTGCAGTATTGAGTGTAGTATATCTGCTCGTATGAGCACTTTTAATAATCATAATCATCATTTCACCAGTATTGCGTGTAGTATATCTGCTCGTATGAGCACTTTTAATAATCATAATCATTTCACCAGTATTGCGTGTAGTATATCTGCTCGTATGAGCACTTTTAATAATCATAATCATCGTTTCACCAGTATTGAGTGTAGTATATCTGCTCGTATGAGCACTTTTAATAATCATAATCATCGTTTCACCAGTATTGCATGTGTAGTATAATCATAATCATCGTTTCACCAGTGCTCTGCTAATGAGCACTTTTAATAATCATAATCATTTTTCACCAGTATTGAGTGTAGTATATCTGCTCATATGAGCACTTTTAATAATCATAATCATCGTTTCACCAGTATTGCATGTAGTATATCTGCTCGTATGAGCACTTTTAATAATCATAATCATCATTTCACCAGTATTGAGTGTAGTATGAGCACTTTTAATAATCATAATCATCGTTTCACCAGTATTGAGTGTAGTATATCTGCTCGTATGAGCACTTTTAATAATCATCAATCATCATGAGCTTTCACCAGTATTGAGTGTAGTATATCTGCTCGTATGAGCACTTTTAATAATCATAATCATCGTTTCACCAGTATTGAGTGTAGTATATCTGCTCGTGAGCACTTTTAATATATCATCATTTCACCAGTGCTCGTATATTGCTGTGTATATCTGTAGCACTTTTAATAATCATAATCATCATTTCACCAGTATTGAGTGTAGTATATCTGCTCGTATGAGCACTTTTAATAATCATAATCATCATTTTCACCAGTATTGCGTGTAGTATATCTGTCGTAGTAATAATCATAATCATGTATTGCATGTAGTATATCTGTATGTATTTTAATAATCATAATCATCATTTCACCAGTATTGAGTGTAGTATATCTGCTCGTATGAGCACTTTTTTAATAATCATAATCATCATTTCACCAGTATTGCGTGTAGTATATCTGCTCGTATGAGCACTTTTAATAATCATAATCATCATTTCACCAGTATTGCTGTAGTATATCTGCTCGTATGAGCACTTTTAATAATCATAATCATCGTTTCACCAGTATTGTATATCTGCTCGTATGAGCACTTTTAATAATCATAATCATCGTTTCACCAGTATTGAGTGTAGTATATCTGCTCGTATGAGCATTATGACCATAATCATTTCACCAGTATTGAGTTTCGTATGAGCACTTTTAATAATCATAATCATCGCTTTCACCAGTATTGCTGTAGTATATCTGCTCGTATGAGCACTTTTAATAATCATAATCATCATTTCACCAGTATTGAGTGTAGTATATCTGCTCGTATGAGCACTTTTAATAATCATAATCATCGTTTCACCAGTATTGAGTGTAGTATATCTGCTCGTATATACTTTTAATAATCATAATCATCGTTTCACCAGTATTGCAGTATATCTGCTCGTATGAGCACTTTTAATAATCATAATCATTTCACCAGTATTGCGTGTAGTATATCTGCTCGTATGAGCACTTTTAATAATCATAATCATCGCTTTCACCAGTATTGAGTGTAGTATATCTGCTCGTATGAGCACTTTTAATAATCATAATCATCACCACCAGTATTGCATTGTAGTATATCTGCTCGTGTGAGCACTTTTAATAATCATAATCATCGTTTCACCAGTATTGCGTGTAGTATATCTGCTCGTATGAGCACTTTTAATAATCATAATCTTCATTTCACCAGTATTGAGTGTAGTATATCTTTTAATACTCATAATCATCGTTTCACCAGTATTGCGTGTAGTATATCTGCTCGTATGAGCACTTTTAATAATCATAATCATTTCACCAGTATTGCGTGTAGTATATCTGCTCGTATGAGCACTTTTAATAATCATAATCTTCATTTCACCAGTATTGAGTGTAGTATATCTGTATATGAGCACTTTAATACTCATCATCACCAGTATTGCGCTAGTATATCTGTCGTATGAGCACTTTTAATAATCATATAATCATAATCATTTCACCAGTATTGCGTGTAGTATATCTGCTCGTATGAGCACTTTTAATAATCATAATCATCGTTTCACCAGTATTGAGTGTAGTATATCTGCTCGTATGAGCACTTTTAATAATCATAATCATCGTTTCACCAGTATTGAGTGTAGTATATCTGCTCGTATGAGCACTTTTAATAATCATATCATCATTTCACCAGTATTGAGTGTAGTATATCTGCTCGTATGAGCACTTTTAATAATCATAATCATCGTTTCACCAGTATTGTATAGTATATATCTGCTCGTATGAGCACTTTTAATAATCATAATCATCGTTTCACCAGTATTGAGTGTAGTATATCTGCTCGTATGAGCACTTTTAATAATCATAATCATCATTTCACCAGTATTGAGTGTAGTATATCTGCTCGTATGAGCACTTTTAATAATCATAATCATCGTTTCACCAGTATTGAGTGTAGTATATCTGCTCGTATGAGCACTTTTAATAATCATAATATCATATCATCGTTTCACCAGTATTGCTTGTGTAGTATATCTGCTCGTATGAGCACTTTTAATAATCATAATCATCGTTTCACCCAGTATTGCATGTAGTATATCTGCTCGTATGAGCACTTTTAATAATCATAATCATCGTTTCACCAGTATTGCATGTAGTATATCTGCTCGTCTGAGCACTTTTAATAATCATAATCATTTCACCAGTATTGCATGTAGTATATCTGCTCGTATGAGCACTTTTAATAATCATAATCATCGTTTCACCAGTATTGAGTGTAGTATATCTGCTCATATGAGCACTTTTAATAATCATAATCATCGCTTCACCAGTATTGAGTGTAGTATATCTGCTCGTATGAGCACTTTTAATAATCATAATCATCGCTTTCACCAGTATTGAGTGTAGTATATCTGCTCGTATGAGCACTTTTAATAATCATTTCACCAGTATTGCGTGTAGTATATCTGCTCGTATGAGCACTTTTAATAATCATAATCATCATTTCACCAGTATTGAGTGTAGTATATCTGCTCGTATGAGCACTTTTAATAATCATAATCATTTCACCAGTATTGAGTGTAGTATATCTGCTCGTATGAGCACTTTTAATAATCATAATCATCGTTTCACCAGTATTGCGTGTAGTATATCTGCTCGTATGAGCACTTTTAATAATCATAATCATCGTTTCACCAGTATTGCGTGTAGTATATCTGCTCGTATGAGCACTTTTAATAATCATAATCATCGTTTCACCAGTATTGCGTGTAGTATATCTCGTATCGTATGAGCACTTTTAATAATCATAATCATCGTATTTTTAATAATCACCAGTATTGCGTGTAGTATATCTGCTCGTATGAGCACTTTTAATAATCATAATCATCGCTTTCACCAGTATTGAGTGTAGTATATCTGCTCGTATGAGCACTTTTAATAATCATAATCATCGTTTCACCAGTATTGAGTGTAGTATATCTGCTCGTATGAGCACTTTTAATAATCATAATCATCGCTTTCACCAGTATTGCGTGTAGTATATCTGCTCGTATGAGCACTTTTAATAATCATAATCATCGTTTCACCAGTATTGCGTGTAGTATATCTGCTCGTATGAGCACTTTTAATAATCATAATCATCATTTCACCAGTATTGCGTGTAGTATATCTGCTCGTATGAGCACTTTTAATAATCATAATCATCGTTTCACCAGTATTGAGTGTAGTATATCTGCTCGTATGAGCACTTTTAATAATCATAATCATCGTTTCACCAGTATTGCGTGTAGTATATCTGCTCGTATGAGCACTTTTAATACTCATAATCATCGTTTCACCAGTATTGTATGTAGTATGTTTTAATAATCATAATCATCATTTCACCAGTATTGAGTGTAGTATATCTGCTCGTATGAGCACTTTTAATAATCATTTCACCAGTATTGCTGTTCGTATGAGCACTTTTAATAATAATCTTCATTTCACCAGTATTGCAGTATTGCATGTAGTATATCTGCTCGTATGAGCACTTTTAATAATCATAATCATTTCACCAGTATTGCGTGTAGTATATATCTGCTCGTATGAGCACTTTTAATAATCATAATCATCATTTCACCAGTATTGAGTGTAGTATATCTGCTCGTATGAGCACTTTTAATACTCATAATCATCATTTCACCAGTATTGCATGTAGTATATCTGCTCGTATGAGCACTTTTAATAATAATAATCATCATTTCACCAGTATTGCATGTAGTATATCTTTTAATAATAATCATATCATCATTTCACCAGTATTGCATGTAGTATATCTTTTAATAATCATGATCATCATTTCACCAGTATTGCATGTAGTATATCTTTTAATAATCATAATCATCATTTCACCAGTATTGCATGTAGTATATTTTAATAATCATAATCATCATTTCATGAGCACTTTTAATAATCATAATCATTGTTTCACCAGTATTGAGTGTAGTATATCTGCTCGTATGAGCACTTTTAATAATCATAATCATTTTTCACCAGTATTGAGTGTAGTATATCTGCTCAGTATGAGCACTTTTAATAATCATAATTATTGTTTCACCAGTATAGTGTAGTATATCTGCTCGTATGAGCACTTTTAATAATAATAATCATTTCACCAGTATTGCATGTAGTATATCTTTTAATAATCATGATCATCATTTCACCAGTATTGCATGTAGTATATCTTTTAATAATCACAATCATCGTTTCACCAGTATTGCATGTAGTATATCTTTTAATAATCATAATCATCATTTCACCAGTATTGAGTGTAGTATGTCTGCTCGTATGAGCACTTTTAATAATCATTTCGCCAGTTTTGAGTGTAGTATATCTGCTCGTATGAGCACTTTTGTACTTAGTAAGAGTTGAAGTAACATGCAGACGTTACAGTAGTAGTTCAGTTGATTGTTACAGTAATGATCTGAGGAGTGTTACTGTGAGGCAGCAGCTGTCGTGACACGCATGAGCTATGAATATGAGACACTTTGAGACGAGTCACTCATGCATACATGTGCCCGCGCCACGTTTGCATAACATGTAAAACCAGACGTGAGCAGTAAACTTGCATGAATATTCCACTATTTTTGCTTGTTTGTGACATGCAGGTGCAACTGAAAGTGAGTTATATTTTTTACATTTGAGCAGTGGAGGCGAGTTGTAGTCTCTGAGCGGCTGCATGACTTCATTGGAAGGTCTCCGGAGTGCCGCTCTGTGAAGGAGGCGCCTGACGGATCGATACTGTCAGCTGGAGCAGAGCCTGTGGACTTTAATATCTGTGCATGTTCTGATGCCGAGCCGCGTGTGGTGCCACAGGCATAATCTGACACAGGCTAGTCAACTGTTACTTGGCTATTATTAATAGTAATTTGTAATAATTTCATTATGCAGACTATATGTAGAATTCAGAAAACCCGTGTTTAGCGACACCTGTGGCCGTTCAGGGAACTGCAGTCAGGGATTTAGAGACAGAACGTGATTCAAGACCCGATATACTCACGCCAGAGTTATTTTCATTCTTCACTTAGAAGTACAAAGTTGGAATTTATTAATTAAATTGCAGTTGATACATGAAAATTTACGTCTTTTATTATTTTATTATTGTTGCCGTTTCTTAAACTAATAACCCACGCAAGGCTGCGGTATCTTTGAAATACTATTATGACTGTTTTTTATTTTTTTTATTTTAAAGTGAACAATTTAGTCTTTTTATTTTTATTTATTTTTATTTTTTAATGTCTAGTGTGTATTTCAGTTTTATTTTTAATAGTTTGAATTGGTTTTTATTTAGCTTTTTTTATTATCTTTTAATGTTAAAGTTTTAGCCATTTTTAATACCTCTAATTTTTACTTTTTTATTTCAGTTTTAGTTGATTTTATTTTTATTAATAGTTTAAATTGAAATTTTTTATTTTTGTTATTTTAATTAGAAAGTTTCAGCAGTTCCATTGTTTTTTTGCTATTTTAATTTGTCTAGTTTTTTCATTTGTTTTAGTTACATCGTTAAACTAAATGGAAAATGTTGGCAACTAGCTCAGATAAAATGTTTATTTTATTTCAAGTAACAAATGTTTTAGGCCTTATTTCTGTGTATTAATACCTGTGCCTTTGTCTCATGCTTGTGCTGTGGCTGTTGTTTTGCTGCTTCTCATTGGTTCTTTAATCCTCAGATAGTTGATCATGTTAGAGCAGTTTTTGCTCCATGGCCTCCATTTCGTAGCGCGTCGGCCCGCGGCACATGGCCTTGTACACACAGCGGACACCTGTGTCCAGTCGTAAGTTTTCCTTGGGTGTGTTTCCGCCCCTCGCGTTCAGAGCGGGCCGGACGCCCTGTGCGTTCAGCTTTTATCAACTCCACTGGGGAATAAATAGCCCTGGGCTCACGTCCAGAATCACAGGCCCGTTTCACAGCCTGTGTGGGAGAAACGCGTCTCCGCCGGTTTACCTTCAACACCTGATTTATCAGAGCCTTGCAATACACGTCATCCGGTCCTGCAATAGAAACGAGCGCTCGCTTGTGTTTGATTTGTGATTGTGAATGTTAAATTAATACTGTAAAATTGTTAGTTACAAAGCATGAATGATAAAATGCTTTTAGTTTAAATCATTGTGTTTGCATCAATGTACATTATGAATGAACTTAGTGGCCTTTATTTGTGTAAGGGCGAATTAAGACTTTATAAGACGTGTGTATGTATACACCCACACATGCATGCATGTACACGCATACACACATACACATACACACATGCATGTACACGCATATATACGCAGACGCATACAAGCATGCATGTACACGCATACTCACACATGCATATATATATATATATATATGTGCTTATATATGCTTGTGTGTGTACATGCGTGCACATGCGTGCGTGTATGTGTGTGCACGCATGTATACGCACACAAGCATATATACGCATACACATGCATGCATGTACATGCATACACGCATGTATGCATACACGCATTTACATGCATATGCACATGCTTACGCATATACATGCACGCATGTACACGCATATGCACGCATTTACATGCACGAACACTCACACACATGCATACACACGCATTTACATGCATACGCACGCTTGCGCGTGTACACGCATTTACATGCATACGCATACACTCACATATGCGCATACATGTGCATACACGCATTTACATGCACACGCATACACGAACATACACATGCATACACACACTTACATGCACATTTGTTCTTGTTTTGATCATAGACTCTTCATTTTGACTTCACATTTTGTCTCATCTCAAGTAAATGCTAAGACTCATGATTTGCAATGCAAAAAAGACACACATATTGAGGAAGAATGGCACTTTTTTGCAGTGTGATCAGAAAGTACATTAACGGATATTTCCATATTCTAGTGTTTGGGAGCAGAGCGATTCAATTGTGCATAAAGTAATGACTCTTAAGTGTTGCTAATGTTTCTCTCTAGACATTGTTTAGAGAACCTGTTGTTTCTTCAGTGCATTCCTTAAATTCATGTTTGCAATGCAAAGTGTGTGTGTGTGTATATATATATAATATAATATAATATAATATAATATAATATAATATAATATATATATATATATATATATATATATATATATATATATATATATATATATATATATATATATATATATATATATATATATATATATATATATATATATATATATAAAAATATTTTTTGTGCATTGCATTTGTTTTATTGCTGTACTCGTCTCTTTACGAGCTGATTTCTCAGCGCTTCGCAGTGGTTTGTGTTTGATTAGTGATGACGTGCTTGTGAACATGTTGCATAATCAGGTCCACCCGTGCAATGACAGCTTAACCTGTGTCTCATCTCATTTCATTCAGTCACGATTGAAACAACCAGTCCAGGTCGTGTTGATTAGCCGTAATCCCGAAGTTCCTCCACCCATAATCGCACGCATTGTTCAGGCTGGCTTTGACATGGACGTATCTGCCCAGTTGTTAGGTGTTTGCATGAACGCACGCCAGCGTGCTTGTTGCATCATGGGTAATTAATGGGTTCCATTGACCTACATTGAGTTCAACTCCTTGTGCGTAAACAATCTTCCCCGTCAGTGGGAGAAAGACCCCGGTCGAGTGGGCAACAAGTGTCCAGTTGTTCGGCTGAATTCCTCCCAACTGCTGTTTACCTTCTCCTGCGTTTTGCTGGAGCCTTTCCCTCGGGTCGCTCATTTATCCAGGCACTCGCATAGCTGGCATTCCTTCCCAGCATTCCCCAGAAAGAGGGTTTAGCTGGAGGGAAGAGGTGGAGGCCGGCCGGCCTGTGTCTCTCTCTTTCTGCCCCACTCAAGTCTTTCTCCTCAAAATGGCCTCTTTGAGTTTATCACAGCTTGTCTTGCGTGCTCCAGTCAAATGCAATGGAGCAATAACTCCTAAATATTTTATTCTTAATTTTCTGGACCTTTCAGTTTAGTGAGATTTTCCGCCATCTGTGTCTGAAAGTATCTAGTTGGAAGGACAAACAAGAACAAACTTGCATTTCAACAAAAAGTTCATGCTCATTTTTCTAGACTCCGGTGAATGAAATGCTTTACAAGTGAAAGTAATGACATGCACGTCAGCAACGCTTTGCCTTTCATTTGTGAAGTATTTCAAGTGCATGCAATGCATGTTTCTACGAGCGCTAATCCGTGTTAATGTAAGAAGCACGCAAACATCTCCGTTTTGATTAATCTCGTGTAAAGCGTTCCTGACGACGACATGCAATGCAAAGCAAAAACATAATTGCATTGCATTTTATAATTTATTGGTGTATTCCTGGTGGTTAAATACTGTAATATTTGATATTAAGGAAGAATGATAGAATTGCATGCTTTGTACATATATTTTAAGCAAAAACATTTAAAATATATTAATATAAAATTCATAGCTTTTTTAATTGATTTTATATTTTATTAGTATTCTCTTATTGGTAGTACAGTGGTTAAATAAATTCTGTAAAATAATATAATATTTATGATGCAAGTGATAAAATCACATGCTTTTGTGTAAATCATGTTTGTATCATATTTCAGCAAATGCAATATATATATTGCTTTTGCATTTATTTATTTTTAATTGCATTTGTATTTTATTAGGATTCTAATTAAATATTTTATGATTTTTATATTAATGCTGTAAAATAATAATATTTATGAAGCAGCAATTATAAAATTGCATGCTTGTTTAAATCGCACGCTTGCATCAATCATATATTTCAACAGAAAATTGCAATGCAACCTATAATTAATATAATATAGCTTTTTGCTCTATTCACAATTGCATTTATATTCCGCACTATACTATAGTGACTTTAATACTTTAAAGTAATATGAAGCAAGAAAGATCAAATTACTTAGTTTTGTTTAAATTGTCAATCATATTAAGTTTAAACCAAAAATTGCAATGCAAACAAATGATAAAACATAAATGCAATTCTTAAATAAATAAAGGAATGCAAAAAAGCTACCTTTATATATGTGTGCATTCTTTTGATGGATGAAAATAATAAAATGACATGCTTTTGTTTAAATCGTCATGTTTTTGTCAATCATATACATTTAAACAAATCGTAACCCGATTTTTGCATTTATTTTATTTTGTTTTTAATTGCATTTATATCTCATTGCTTTATTCCTGTTGGTAATACAGGGATTCTTAAATAAATACTATAAAATAAAAATGATGAAGCAAAAATGATCAAATGACATGCTTTTGTTTAAATTGTCATGCATCAATCATATACATTTCAACAAGTGTAATCCTATGCAAACTATATATATGTATATATAGCTTTTTTGCATGTGTGTTTGATTGCTTTACTCGTGTTGGTAATGCAGTGACTGTATGATAGCGTGTGCTCTGCTCTCTGATGTCTTGCAGATTGCTAAAATGGGTGGCGAGCAGATGCCCCATCTGAACAACTCGTCTCCGGTCGTCGACGCCTCACTCTACGGCTATGGAGGGCAGAAGCGCTCTCTGGATGAAGGAGGTAAGGCCTTGCCGTGTTTGACAATATTTTCTTACTCTAAGGCTCTTGACTTGTTTGAATGATAGTAAAATGCACGTCAGTAGTGTTTTCTGTGCTAAATGATTGATTGATGTTGCTCTAAAGCCATGTGAAGTCCAGGTCACGTCAGTGTAAAACACAAATGTAAAGTGACTCTGAGACGACAGTGAAGCTGAAATCAATGCAGGACTTGACCTTTGGCAGTGTTTTTCCGCTGAGGCATTGATCGCCTCTTCTGTTCTCCTACTGCTTGCGAAAGAGCTAGCAAACAGCAAGAGTGTGAGATGTTTCAGGAAGTGAAAGCGGTTTCTGTGGACCGCAGCGCTGGAGACTCTCTGCTCTCGAGGCCTTAAACACCGCCACAGTCATTCAGTCAATGAGCCGACCGAACGCGCATGCTTTTATTCATATAAACTGGGATTTTGAGAACTTTTCCAAATTGCAAAAGGAAAAACCTTTCCGTTTTTAATACTTTTTTGTTGGCACCCTAAATTTAAAAAGTAATTTTGTCTTAGAATTTAAAAGGAAAAAAAAATCTAAATGCATTATAAAAAGTTTGCCATGTGTTTTAATGCATTATTGCTCATTAACCCTCTCATGCTGCTCGCGTGTCCTGTATTTTAGTTTGATATTTAATATTTTTACTAGTTATAATCCATTTATTCACTTTGAGCATGGACCTGAAAATTAAATTTCCAAATTAAACTGTTGTAAATATTTAAAAATTTTAAGTGTTGAAAAACAATTGGGGGGGAAAAAAAGTAACCATTTTTATATACAACTATGAAAAATGTGCTAAAATAATATTTGTACATGAAATATGCATGTTCCAAAACACGTTTTACTCTAAAACTGTGAGAAACTCAAAGCCGTAAATCTAAATGAGCTTTCAGGGAGATTTAATTTGGCCGCAGTCCCCAACGCTTCCACTAGGTGAAATCCGGCTAATTTCTGACAAGTGTAACTTTTTTTTTTTTCAGCGCCATTTAACCTTTTCAACACAAGTCCATGATTTTATTACATTTGTGTTCTCATAGCAAGTGCCAAAACCCTTACCAAGTTTCGTACCCTTCTGAAGTATAAAATACTACAAAACTAAACGTTAAATTTTTCGCTCAAAAATCACCGAACAGCACCAGAGGGTTAAAGTGTTCAGTGCATTATAATTGTAGTTATGAGGTCATACAATGCATTATAAGGTGGAATAGATGGTATAATTACCGCATTAAACAAACTTTTAGAAGGCATTATTTTTATAAAAAATATGGCTGTAGTGCCCGTGACGTCACCCATAGGATCTGAAGAGCAGTTCTGAAGCGTAAAGTAGGGTCGAGCTGGCCGTCGCCATCTTAGCAGCGTCACTCCCTGATAACTGACAATGGGCAAAGAGGCGGGATGTGGGCGGAGCTGATGTGATGACTAACAGACAGCAGACAAACAGCAATCGGGGGCTCAAAGTGTCCACGCCCTTAATTATGCAGAACTTTAAGGCTTTATATAATGTAAACGAATGAGTTATTCATTATTATTAAAAACATTCACCCCCTCACAGTCGTCATGAAGGGCAAAATTAGCCGTATAGACCAAAACCACAGTTTGTCCCAGGCTGTAAACGTGTTATTCTGCTGTAAAGTTGGGCATTTTAACATGGAGCTCAATGAGATTCTGCTCCCTTCTGGAGCCGGTCTCTAGTGGCCAGTCCATGAACTGCAGGTTAAGTCACTTCCGTATTGGCTTCAAGAGAGACCGCAGGAGGAGCCGCTTGATGTCAAGATGATTTATGGCTTCGATTTTTCTAACAGTTTTAGAGTAAAACGCGTTTTTGAACATGCATATTTCATATACACTTTTTTTGTGTGCACATTTTTCATAATAAATGAAGAAAAAAGTGTCATTTATTTTATCACTTTTACAACTTTTTTAAATATTTACGATAATTTTCAGGTCCATGCTCAAAGTGAATAAATGGATTTATAACTAGTGCATAAATTTTAGTGCCATAAAAATATTAAATAATAAATATCAAACTAAAATACAGTACAATCCTTTCATTGAAATGTCAGTCATTTTTGGCGGACACGTGAGCAGCATGAGAGGGTTAATGAGCAATAAACTATTTTTTATAATGCATTTCGATTTTATTTATATTTATTTTATTTATTTATTTTTTCCTTTTAAATTCTAAGACAAATTAAAATTTTAGGGTGCATTTGCACAACAACAAAGTACTAAAAACGGAAATGTTTTTACACATTGTCCTCAGCTGAGGCTGTGATTGGACGACTGGCCTAACCAATGGAATGCAATCCTGTGAGACATTTCTGGAGATACACACACACACACACACACACACACTCACACTCTCTCACACTCGCACTCACACACACACACACACACACACACACACACACACACACACACACACACACACACACACACACACTCTCACTCTCTCTCGCACGCACTCTCTCAGACGCTCTCTCTCTCACACTCGTCAGACGCTCTCACGCGACTTTCTCTCTCGCGCACTCTCTCTCGCACGCACTCTCTCTCGCACGCACTCTCTCTCGCACGCACTCTCTCTCGCACGCACTCTCTCTCGCTCGCACTCTCTCTCGCTCGCACTCACACACACACACACACACTCACACTCTCTCACACTCACTCTCACACACTCTCACACTCGCACTCTCACACTCACTCACACTCGCGCTCACACTCACACTCACACACACACTCTCTCACACCTCACTCACACACACACACACTCTCACACACTCTCACACACACACACTCACTCTCACTCACTCTCTCACTCTCGCACACACTCTCGCACACACTCTCACTCTCGCACTCTCACTCACTCACTCACTCTCTCACTCACACTCTCTCGCACTCACTCTCTCTCTCGCACTCACTCTCTCTCTCTCTCACTGCACTCTCTCTCTCGCGCGTCTCTCTCTCGACGCACTCTCTCTCTCTCAGCACTCTCTCGCCACTCTCTCTCATCTCTCTCTCACTGCACTCGCACTCACTCTCTCACACTCACACTCGCACTCACACACACACACACTGACTCACACACACACACACACACACACTCTCACTCTCACACACACTCACTCTCTCTCTCACACTCTCTCACTCACACACACTCTCTCACTCTCTCACTCTCACACACTCACTCTCTCACACTCGCACTCACACACACACTCACACTCTCTCACTCGCACTCACTCACACACTCACACTCACACTCGCACTCACACACACACTCTCTCACACTCACTCGCACTCACACACACACACTCTCACACACACTCTCGCACACACACTCTCACTCTCGCTCTCACTCTCACACTCTCTCCTCTCACTCTCGCACTCTCTCACTCTCGCACTCACTCACTCACTCACTCACTCTCTCACACTCTCTCTCACTCACTCTCTCTCTCGCACTCACTCTCTCTCTCGCACTCTCTCTCTTTCTCGCACTCTCTCTCACACTCTCTCTCACACACACCATGTTCCTCCAGAAGCGCCTCACACAATTGTGTTCCCAAACACCAGCATCCCAACACAAGAACATTTATTGAGCGTTTATTTCGTTTCGTCATTTATGATTGAGGGGGAAAAGCGATTTTTTTTTTTTTTTTTTTTTTTTTTTTTTTTTTTTTACTTTTTTACTGATTTCGCAGGAAGTGACTGTTTTGTTCTCTTGAGCACATGGGATGGAAATGCTGCTTTATTCACAAATGATTTAAAAGTTAAATTCACAACTATGGATGGAAACGGAGCTAGTGAAGTTGCTTGCTGAAGTTTCCTGGACGTAACATTGACCTACTCTAGTGTTTGGAGTGTCTTTTGACTGAGAGACTGTATTCTGTGTGGCATTGATCAGTAATAAACACTAACACACTTTTCCCTGTTTGCTTCATCCAGTAGCGAACCAGCTCGGTGCAATGGTACATGGTACAAGGTGGGTTTACAAGTTTTATTATCTCATTGTGCTGTAGTTCTGGACTCTTCTACAATAATCATAGGTTGATATTTACAATATGATTATGTTGATGTTTGTGTTTAGGGCTATAATAACAGAAGACTTCAAAGTGCCTGATAAGATGGTTGGATTCAGTAAGTACTGTAATGGTTCATTTGGGGGTCGACGTGAACGAACACCTGAAACTTTTTATTTTATTTTTCAGTAAAATCAGTGTAATCTCTTTTTGTATTTTGAGTGTGTTTTGGGGTAGTAATTAATATTTATGCAATAATTTTGATGATTTTTTCCCCATTGAAAATCGATACAAAACAAATCTAATTTTTAAAATGATTTTATTTATTACATAAATTCTTATTTTATTAAATAAGATTATTAAATAATATTTGGATATATATTTAGACCTCATCAAAGACTACGTTTTGTCATTGTTTAGTTGTTTTTTTAAAATGTTGATTTGAAGTATCAGTTTTTGCATTGATTTTACGACAGTCAAACCTGAACACAAAGACATTTTGTTACATGCAAAATCAAAATTCAACAAAAATGAGCAGGAATGCCTAATCAACCTGATTATTTGAATCTTCTGGCTCACTTTTGCCATTGTTACAGCCACCCCAGTTCATTTGTGTGTGTATAATAGTGCGTTTTAAATAAAAAAATTTTTTTTAAAATGACCAAACACCAAAGGGTTAATATTTGGGCTTTATAATCAAACGGCTCTTATTATTTGTAGTGTAAAAGCAAAAATCTAATGCAGCGTTTCTGTAATGAAATGTAATTGTTTATGGATGAATCATCTGAAAGTGTTACATTTGTGACCGATATTTATTGACAAAGTTCTACCACTGCTACATTTGTTTGTTTTGTCATTTTCTGCCGAGAGTGTGTGTGTGTCTTCTGTGGATGTTCTCTGTATATTAGCTTAGCACATTGATAAACACAGTTTTTGTCCTACCAGAGGTTGAGCTCTTTGTGTTTTTTATTGTGTGTCAGTAATCGGACGGGGGGGCGAACAGATCACAAGAATTCAGCTGGAATCCAACTGTAAGATCCAGATCGCTGCTGGTAGGTTGTTCATGTCTTCCGTGAACCTTTCATATGATTTACTTCAGTGGCGTGACGTTTACAACATGCCAGATTTTACAGAAGATCGTAATAAAGATTGTGTCTGATAACTGACAGGAGAGATTTGAATGAGTCTTGATATGTTAACACCCTAGTGTGTAATACTGATAATAAGGTCCCATCTGTTAACTTTGGTTAATGTATTAACATGCATGAACTAATAGTGAGCAATCTATATTTTACATTGTTTAATAATATTTGTCAGTGTTAGTTCAGTGCGTTAACGCATGCAATTAAAATGTATTCCTAAAAATGCTGAAATTAAGACTAATAAATGTAAACCAGAAGTATTGTTCATTGTTAGTTCATGATAAATGTATTATTGAAATTGACACGTTACTGTTAATTCATACCATTGCCTTTATGCTAAATTGATGCAAAATTATCCTTATCCTCTCCAATTAATATTCTCAATTGGCATTTATTTGGTTTTCATGTTTATTTGTTACTTTTTGTCATTTTATGTGCTTTTGTCATTTTTAGGTTTAACTTATTTCAGTTTTAGAATTTTTTTTTTTTTGTTAAACTTTAGTTTATTGGCAAGAAACATTTCTCATTTTTAGTTTGACTAATATATATATATATATATATATATATATATATATATATATATATATATATATATATATATATATATATATATATATATATATATATATATATATATATATATATATATTTATATTTATATTTATATATTTATCTTAAATATTGTTTTCATGTTAACTTTATTTCATTTTATGTGGTTTTTGCATTCATTTATTTCAGTTTATAGCCAAGGAAACGTTTCTGATTTTCTTTTAGTGTAATATATATATTTTATTTATTTTTGTCTTGGATTTCATGTTAATTTTATTTCACTTTGTTTAATTTTTCTTTTCTTTTTTATTAGTATTTAAATTTGCTATTTAATACATTTTTTTATTCCATATTTCCAGTTAATAATTTTAGTGCTTCAACTTATTCCCAAGGAAACATTTCTCATTTTCATTTAGTTTTAAGTTTACTGATATTTATATTTTATTTTTTGGTTTTTGGTTTTCATGTTCATTTTAGTTTATACTTAGTCATGTGCTTTTATCATTTTGATTATTTTAATTTAGGTTTAATCATTATTTTCTGTTTTAGATTATTTCCGGTTAATAATTTTAGTACTTATTTCAGTTTATTGCCACAGCGACATTTCTAATTTTCACTTAGTTTAAGTTTTTCAGCTAATATTTATATTTTACTTTATTTCGGCTTTATGACAATTAACAAATGTTGGTAATAACCCTGATCCAGAGGCCAAGCCATCTCTGAAGCTTTGACGTGTTAGTGCAGCTTTAGACGTGTCATGTCAAGCAAAAATTTGAATGCCACAAGAGTCGGACGATCAGAGCAGATCAGTTTGTGACCCCGGTGCCGAAGCGCTGGCCAGTTCGCCCACAGTGTGTGCTTTTATCACTCGTGTTCAGCTTCTGTAATTGTGTCGTGTCTCCACAGACAGTGGAGGGATGATGGACAGGCCCTGCACCTTGACTGGGACCCCAGAGAGTATCGAGTAAGAGTTCACTGAGACTTCTCAAATATACGCGGTCTGCTTTATTCATCAGAATACACTGAGCATTCACTCATGATCTCTCCGTCCGTCAGGCAAGCGAAGAGGTTGTTGGGGCAGATAGTGGACCGGTGTCGGAACGGACCGGGCTTCCACAGTCAGATGGACGGGAACAGCGCTGTCCAGGAGATCCTGATCCCTGCCAGTAAAGTCGGCCTGGTGATTGGGAAGGGAGGCGACACCATCAAACAACTTCAGGTTGGCTGGTTATTAGATGTAAAGTGTGTTTCCACTGACCAATTCCCGTTTGTGCTTGAGTGTCCGGTGTCCCACGACTCGAACCCTCTGATCCGTGATGCCCACTGCAACGGACAGCTTGTGTGTAGCTCTCTCGATGCATCATTTTCTGGGAATAGTCATAATCATTTTTTATAAACTTTTTTTATTGTAAGTTTCTATAAATACACCATAATAACATCAAAATACTATTGGGGAAATGGAGGATAAAAATAAAAATGTTATATATAAAAATAACTGCATTAATGAAATATTCTGTGTGCATATACAAATGTGTATACATGCATGTATGTGTGTGTGTAAATGTATATTCTATTTTAATGCTTAATGCTCCCGAAATAAAAAAATATACAGGGACATTTTTCCCCACGAGTTGTTTATATCAAATTATGTAGTTAAGCAATATCACATGAGCAAGACTGATGTTTTTTCCTGAATGTCAAATTGACAGTTCAATACACAAGTTAACATTTTGAGTTACATCTTAAACAGTATTTGCTTTATTTTGTCAGGATATTTCCAAAGGAAAGCACAGCAGTTTTGTGCTCATTACTGACTGAATCCACTCTATCAATGAATCAGTTTAATTCGTTATTATTCAGTGACCGAATGAATCCGTACAATATTAATATCATGGCTAAATTCACCTTTAAGTAGTAAAGAGTCCTGGGGTATTTTAGCGACAGGTCTTCATTCATAATTTATTTGTATGTTTATTTTGTGTGTGTACAGGAGAGGACAGGAGTGAAGATGATCATGATTCAGGACGACCCGATGCCCACTGGATCAGACAAACCCTTGAGAATCACTGGAGACCCTTATAAAGTTCAGGTCTGTCTCTTTAATAACATCAAGGCCCCGATATACTTCGTGTACGCGACAAAAGAACAGATGTGGCATTGTTTCGATCGAAATCAGGCCAAAACGAGGCTTCTAACACCTTTGAACTACCATTGGTCGGTGGTGATGTAATGGGTGGGTGTGGCACTGAGGCCCCGCCTCCTTTGTGTAAATCATCTCCGGTTTGTTTCGTCTGATCAGTCTGTCAAGGTCAGACATATGGGATTCATTTCCAGCCAAAAGTATTGCGGTCACTGATGATAAAAAAATGATTTGTAGGGATGCCCGTTATATCGGTTACCATATCGGTATCGGCCGATACCGATATGGTATGTTTTAATGTTATCGTTATCTGCCCGATAAGAAGATTTGTCCAATAATGTATTATTTTAGACACTTCAGATGTGCAATGTTCATCATGATGGGTTTGAATTGCTAGAAATATGATTGGAATCACTTCAAATCTGTCATATCGGCTACATAAAATTATAATGAGAACATCATAATTGTATGTTTAGGACATGGATTTTAATGGTGAGACTTTTTTGTAATCAGGCTCTCAAAAATCATAATTTAGATTTAGATTTATCGGCCAATATATCGGTTATCGGCTTTCAAATGTAAAGAATTATCTGTAATCTGTATCGGCCAAAATGTTCATATTGGTGCGTCCTGTGTCATCAGGTTGTTTGCTGCAAACATGTTTTGCACTTATTTTAACCCCTAAACGAAGAATGAATAAGATCTTTGGTGCGAGTATATCGGGGCCATTACAGTCACAGATCCACCGTCGTGTTGGAGGACATCTGACTCTGTGTGTGTGTGTGTGTGTCCGGTACAGCAAGCACGGGAGCTGGTCGTTGAGATCATCAGGGAAAAGGATCAGGGAGATTTCAGAAGTGGCCGCAGTGACTTCGGCTCCAGACTGGGCAGCAGCATCGACGTAAGCATCTCCGGATCCTGAGCTTCATCATTTTGAACTTGAGACTAAGCCAGAAATCATTCATAAGTGGTTCTTGCACACATAGGTTGCAGTGCCCAGGTTTGCTGTTGGTATCGTCATTGGCAGAAACGGGGAGATGATCAAGAAGATTCAGAACGATGCTGGCGTCAGGATCCAGTTTAAGCCTGGTCAGTGTTCACATACATGTTTTTTTTTCCCATGTTCATCTGTCTTTAGTGTGAAGTGTTGCTGTTTGAGCATGAAAAGAGTTCTTCTCTATATCAGTGTCAGTGTTTCTGAACTCCTGAAACGCCTCCATTGTAGTCTTGAGTTTTCTTCCTGGAACAAACACGTCACGATATTCCTCATTTAAATAATTCATACGCAGAATAAAGGGGCGTGGCGTGGCCTGGTTGAGTGAGTTAGTCGTGTGTTGAAACTGGCGGTTATGCTAATTTCCCAAACACCAATCACAACACGCTGCTCCAGCTGACCAATCAGAGCACATTGTGCTTTTCAGAAGGAGGGGCTTCATAAAAACAGGAACTAAGCAGAGTGTTACTGACATACTGGGAAGATTTTACAACACAAGGTCCAAAGCAGATTTACAAATAATAGAACAGTGCTGTGTTCCATTTAAGAATTTAAATATCGGTCGGGTTTGTTCAATTATTAATACATTTAAATATCGGTTGGTTTTGTTTTATTAATAAATGTAAATATCGGTGGTTTTGTTTTATTAATAAATGTAGATATCGGTTGGTTTTGTTTTATTAATAAATGTAAATATCGGTCGGTTTTGTTCTATTAATACATTTAAATATCGGTCGGTTTTGTCCTATTAATACATTTAAATATCGGTCGGTTTTGTTCTATTAATAAATGTAAACATCGGTCGGTTTTGTTCAATTATTAATACATTTTAAATATCGGTCGGTTTTGTCCTATTAATACATTTAAATATTGGTCGGTTTTGTTCTATTAATACATTTTAAATATCGGTCGGTTTTGTCCTATTAATACATTTTAAAATATCGGTCGTTTTGCTCTATTAATTAATTTTAAAATATCGGTCGGTTTTGGTCTATTAAGAGATTTTAAATATCGGTCGGTTTTGTCCTATTAATACATTTTAAATATCAGTTGGTTTTGCTCTATTAATTAATTTTTAAATATCGGTCGGTTTTGGTCTGTTAAGAGATTTTAAATGTTGCAAACAATTACTGTGGTAAGTTTCCATATTAAAGGCCTGTTCATGTCAAGGACGATAACTATAATTATATTATAATACGGTTGAAGATCCAAGATCCAAAGCAGATTTACAAAGAATAGAACAGTGCCGTGAAGCTGAAATCTGTGAGATCATTTAAAAGGAAACACGCTAATGCAAACACAACTAGATCATGGATCAATATGCAGTTTTGCTTTGCTTTTTTTTTTCATACTAACCATTACTTTCATTTTAGTTTGGAGTATGCAAATTGTCTTTGATGCACCCATCCTATATCAGTGTTATTTTAGTTTTATTAATTTAATTTAGTTTAGTTTAGGGTTTTCAGCTAATGTTTGTATTTTATGTCAGCTTTATTTCAGTTAACAGAAATGTTTTTAACAGCTTCAGTTTTAGTTAACACTAATAACCTAATAAAGTGGTTTATCTGTACCTGTATGTGTTTCGAGACGGGATGTTGGTGATCTCAGGTTAGGGCATGTTGGGACACACTTGAACACACAAATCTCTTAAGACCCGTGGAGGCCCAGCAGGGATCATTAAAGCATTAAGAAGTTTACAGGGATTAATATACTGTTCTCACATGTTTACACTCTTTACACTCCCATGAATATTCATATGCAGCTGAGCAATTCAATTGAGAGTGCCTGTTGAGTTCATTCAGTAACTGAATTTGCATTGAGGTAGCAAACAGAATGCAGAATTGTTATTTAAATGTTTCAGATGATGGGATCAGTCCTGACCGGATCGCTCAGGTCATGGGTCAGCCCGACCGATGTCAACACGCCGTTCACCTCATCAATGATCTGGTCCAAACAGCACAGGTACATCTAGATCATCCGTAATTATTGCCCGTTTGTTGTAGTTCATTATGAGTCTAGTCAAGCCAGCTTTATTTCTGTAGCGTATTACACGATCCAGACTGTTTCAATAAGCAGGAAAATGACAGTGTCAATGCAAACTTCATCAAATATGAGCTCATTATTCAGTTCAAGATTCAAGTGCAAGTATCTCTCAATTAGACTCTGGTTAAGTTAGTCAGTATAGGGTTATATTTAGCTTTTATGTCCACATGACCAATTCTGGATGTTTTGTGTGGCTTGTATTTGATCTTGTCTCTTCTCTTTGGCGTTCAGGAGCGTGATGGTTTTGGAGGTCCGGTCGGACCCAGAGGTCGCGGCAGAGGACGTGGCGATTGGAACATGGCGACTCCTGGAGGCTTGCAGGAAGTCACCTACACAATACCAGCTGATAAATGCGGCCTTGTGATCGGGAAAGGTAAGAACTGGACCATGTGCTGATATACGTGTGTGCGTGCTTCAAGAGATTTAAATATCGGTTGGTTTTGTTCTATTAATTAGAGGTCGACTGATAGTGAATTTTACCGATAACAATAACTAGGTTGGACCACACTTGCCGATAACCGATTAAACAACCGATAGTTTTTAAAATGGATACTGGATAAAATAAATAAATAAAACCACAACACTAAGTAAAACGGTGCTGAAAACATGAAAATGTGTAAATATGCCTCAGCCTCAGTATAAACAACGTCAATGATGGTTTTTATTTGGCCTCTAGAGGCTGCTGTATAATGCCACAGACCCTTCTCAGAGCTCTCGTACTGTGTAATGACAGCGCACCCTTCTCAGCCGCTCCAGCAACGGACGCCGCCCAGAAAAACTATCGTTATCGATTTTTGCCGATAACTAACTGATTGTTCCACCAATCAGCTATCGGTGCCGATTAATCAGCAAAAACTATGAATCGGTCAACCTACTATATATATACATGTAAATATTGGTTGTTTTTGTCCTATTAATAAATTTAAATATCGGTCTGTTTTGCTCTATTAATAAATGTAAATATAGATTTGTTTTCTATTACCGTATATACCCGAATATAAGACGACCCTGAATATAAGACGACCCCCCCATTTTCCAGACTTATTTTTGGGAAAAAAAGGTGCTCGCCACCTCCGAACATTGCATTCTGTGACTCCAAATTTTTTGGCAGCTTTGCAATTATTAGATGATTCTGCCTCACTCACGACCACGTGTTGGTTTATTTGACCAACTTTTGAAGCTCTTTTGTCAATGATCTCTTGACTTCTCCATGGCGGCACTTTACTGTTTATTTAACTCATAACACTGTCACTAATTCCGTAGCCTATCGTGTTGGCGCCCTCTACTGTTTCCCCTGCTTTCTCTCTTTCCCCTGTGATTTTGTCTATATCGCGAATATAAGACGACCCCCCATTTTTCAGCCTATTTTTAGGACACAAACCTAGTCTTATATTCGGGTATATACGGTAATACATTTAAATATCGGTCGGTTTTTATTAATACATTTAAATATCGGTCGGTTTTGTTTCTATTAATAAATGGAAATATCAGTGGGTTTTGTCCAAGTGTAAAGGACAGTTCACTTCAAGAACGTAACTAATAATTAATTTCCTTGCAAACTTTGGTAAATTTATACATATATATCTCATCTATATATCTCATCCATGGAAAAAAAAATAGTTTGAGCAACATAAAGCATCCTTAAATCATCTGCTGGGGGGAAAAGCAATGGGTCTTGGGATTGTGTACGAACACAGAAAAGCCTGGTATGGTGATATCTGAACATTTGTCCACTTGTGGGAGACGCGTCTATGCGGCGTGACCCCAGCTGACCCCCGCTGAAAATGCCCATCGAAGCGCTCCTCCTCTCCTTTGCCTCTGCGGCAGGGCCGATTGACTGAGACGGGCCATTAAGCTATTGTCAAACAAATTTAACTTCTGCATTAATGAAGCCTTTATGAGTTCTGCAGTCAGACAGAGGGACGGATAAAGAGTCCATGGATTCGAGTGTATAGAGGACTGGTTAAAGGCTGCTGGTTAAAACTACGGCTGGTCTTCAACACGCACTGAAAGAGTCTAACAATGAGATCTGTGTCTCACACCGAGGTCAGAGCTAACAGCCCTGTTGGCTATGAGAAACGCAGATCAGCTAATCATCTAAAGAACGAGACAACACTTCATCTGGAGGAGATTTTTATTTTTATTCGTTTTTGAACATTTTATATTTTGTAATGAACAAAGCTGACCAATATTTATATCTCTTAATCAAACTAAACCGACTGATATTCAGATTTATTAATAGAACAAAACCGAACTATATTTAATTTATTAGAACAAAACTAATTTGGAAAAATTGTGATTTAATTGCATCCAAAATAAACATTTACATAATGTGCGTGTACTGTGTATAATTATTGTGTGTATATATAAATACACATGCATGTATACATTTAAGAAAAATGTTATATTTTTATAAAAAAATTATATTTATGATTAATTGTGTGTGTGTATATATACAGTGTATATACATGCAAATATCTCAAATATATACATGCATGTGTGTTTCTTTCTCTCTCTCTCTATATATATATATACACAGATGCACACAGACGCACACGCGCACAGACGCGCACACACGCAGACGCACACACACAGACGCCGCGCACACACACACAGACGCGCACACACACACAGACGCGCACACACACACAGACGCGCACACACACACACAGACGCGCACACACACACACAGCACAGCACACACACACACACACACACACGCAGCACACACACACAGACGCGCACACACACACACAGACGCGCACGCACGAAGACGCACGCACGAAGACGCACGCAGACACAGACGCACACGCACACGCACGCAGACGCACACGCACACAGACGCACACACACACAGACGCACACAGACGCGCACGCAGACGCACACACACACAGACGCGCACACACGCAGACGCACACACGCAGACGCACACGCAGACGCACACACACACAGACGCACGCAGACGCACACACACACAGACGCACACACACACAGACACACAGACGCACACACACACAGACGCGCACACACACACACATATTATGTAAACACAAACTTTTATTGCATGCGATTAATCCCGATTCAGTTTTCCCCAGCACTAATTTAAACTAAATGCATTTAAATTTCTTAATAGAACAAATTTATTCCGGGTTTTTTTGTTGTTGTTGTTTTTATTTAAATGGCTATAACATTAGGTTTTAGTTTATTTAGTTTGTTATTTTAGTACTTCAAAAAACTAAATGAAAATGATAATTGCTGCTTTTTATTTTATTTCAGCTAATGAAAATGTTTCCGTTATAAGGATAATAGCTGTGTACTCAAACTCCAAAAGGAAGTGTGAATGTCAGAACGTTAACCATTTCATTCCCCATTGAACAGAACGTCACTCATCCTTATTGTAAGACCACCCAGTAGATGTTTCAGCCCATTGTAGTCAAATAAAGAGCTTAAGGGTCCCTACAGGGTGAGCACTTATAAGGGTCATTGTATACAAAGTGATGATTCTGGCGTTCTCGGTGCTGTCAAAATAAAAGTGGCTGATGCTGATCATTTAAAAATGCTGTGTATGTGTTCTGCTCAGGTGGAGAGACCATAAAGAACATCAACCAGCAGTCCGGCGCTCACGTGGAGCTGCAGAGAAACCCTCCTCCAAACACCGACCCCAACGTCCGGATCTTCTCCATCCGCGGCTCTCCGCAGCAGATGGAAATGGCCAGACAGCTGATCGACGAGAAGATCGGGGTGGGTGATCGCTTTGACGCTGGGTGGAAAACACACATTACCGTTCAAAAGATTAGGGTCGGCAAGAGTTTGTAATGTTTAAAGAGTCTCTCCTGCTCATGAATCTGCTCATAACTCCAGTAGATCAGTGTAATACTCCTCCAGTGTAGATCAGCTGTTCTCTGTGTGAATATATAGTAAAGTGTGATTTATTCCTGTGATCAAAGCTGAGTTTATCATCATTACTCCAGTCTTCAGTGTCACATGATCCTTCACTGATCACTCTCAGATGAGGACCTGATGATCAACACACATTTCTCTCACGTTTGGGTGATTTAATGGATCCTTCCTGAGAGAGAGAGTGTGTTCAGTCTCTGATGGCTCATGCTCTTCTTCTCCTCCAGGCGTCTGGAATGGGAGGAAACAGCAGCTTTGGACTCAGTCCTTTCACCCAGGGACCAGCGACCCCTCATCAGAAGTGAGTGCCTGCCTCTTCCCTTCCCCTTCGCTTCGCTTTTTTTCTCTCTTTCCTTCCTTTCTTCCCTTAGCTTTCCTCTTTCCTCCCTTTGCTTCCTTCACTTCCCTTTCCTTCCTTTACTTCATTCGCTTTCTTCCATTTGCTTCCTTTCCTGTACTCTCTCTTTCCATCGCTCTCCTTCCTTACCCTTCCCTCCTTTCCTCCCTCTCTTTCCTCTCTGTCAGTGAGTTTATTCTGACGGAACTTCAGTTTCCGGTTATGTTTATTCTGGTTTTCCTCCCGGATCTTGTTTGCTTGTTGTTGTTGAAGATGAGATGCGATGAATGAGCCGATCATGTGACTCAGAGCAGGTGGGCTGTGTGTAATCTGTGAGGTGTTGTTTTGTGCTCTAGTGGTCCGCAGACGTTCATGACTGGAGGTTGGGGAACCACATATCAGACATGGCAGCCCCAGAGCCAGCAGGACCCCAGTGAGTGTCGCATCCCTCGTCTGTCACATCCTCAGTGTCTTCTGAGGACCGTCACATTCATTTCATTCTGGTCATTTCAGGTCACAACGGATCCCAGACTGGCCAGATGGACTATTCCAAAGCGTGGGAGCAGTATTATAAAAAGCTAGGCAAGTACCTCTGAAACCACTTTTCCTTGAGCTTCTTCTGTGTAAACAACACCACAGGGGGACTTGCTTGAGAGGTTTTATTTGCCTGACTAACAATTTTCCGGCTCTGCCATATTATTTTCTGGCACTTTTGAATCAGCTGGAATACTGTTGTTGTTTTTACATTACTCTTGATAAAAGAGCTGCGCACAAAAAGACCCGCAGATCCGTTTACAGTGTTATGAACTGTAAAACTGCGCTTAAAATGATTAATGCAAAATGAATGTGTTAATTTAAGCACATTTCCCGTAACCCTGAAACACAATGCAATGTGTAGATCCAAATTCATGGACGTCGGTTATGGGCTACTTCATTGGGCGCGCAATTGTGCTTTGCAGCTTCATTTATTATTGATTTAGTTTTATAAATAGCACATGATAAATTGTACTTTTCTAATTAGGGTTGCACAATTTGGGTGATTAAATTTAATATGCTGTATTTATCAGAGAAATTGTGATCGTGCTTGTAGTGCTGCACAATTTGGTGAGAATGTTGATGTATATCAATATGGCTTTTTATGATTAATTATTATTTTAAATGCTACATTTAACAAAATATGATTTTTTTTTTTTTTTTTTTTTTTTTTTTTAATGAAATGTATTGTAAAGTAATTTAATTGTATTGATCTTAAATACTTTATTTTTATTAAACACACATTTTTTGACAGTAAAATATTACCGTAGTAGATTTAGCGCTACAAAACAATAGTTTAATAGTTTAATCTTGCATTACAGCTGTAAACTTATAGCGCTCTTAATTTCCTCATTTTCACATTAAACCATCGAGGATAAAAAAACATGTTTATACTTTATTTATCAGAGAAATTGTGATACAAAATGTGATTTTAATAATATCCATGTTTGTAGGGCTCTGCAATTTGGCCAAAATTTTTTTATTTATCTCAATGTGGCTTTATTTTTATTAATAAAAATATTTAAAAAAATAAACAAAATATGGAATTCTTTTTTTTTTTTTTTTTTTTTTTTTTTTATTGTTTGATTAGATATTTTTTTATTTGAATTATATAAAATGTAATTAATCATTTAAATGAATTCAATTATTTATATTTTTATTAAATGCACCATTTTTAAAAATATTACCATAGTGCTTGTTTGTAGGGCTGTGGCTTTATTTTTATTAAAAATACAAAAACAAAATATGGAAATTGTTTTTAATTTAAAGTTTTAAATTAATCATTTGATTTAATCATTTTAACAATTAGCATTTAAAACGAATAAAATGTATAATATACATTACAACTCTACATAATAAAATTACAATACCACTTAATTTCTTCATGCTCGAATGTCACACCGTCAAACTTTTATTCTGGCGTAAAACCGCAAGCGTCTCTTGTGTTGGTCAGCGCTGTTCATTATAAGTTTGTGAAGATGTTTGGCGCATGTTAAAGCAACTCAAACTCACAGCAGATGCGGACGAAGCTGCAGATGAATCGAGACGCTCTGAGACGCCGGCGGATCATGAGCTGCTCACGTGTAAATGAACACAGCGCTGCGCTTCACTCTCAAACACACAGCGCATGTATTTGTTTAATTAAATCACAGGCTTTGACATTTGACAATAGCCGTATTGCGTTTTCTGCTTTATTTTGACGGATCCTGTGGGCCTTAGAGTAACTGATGTTCTCTGTGCAGGTCAGCAGAACCAAGGCCAGAGCAGCGGCTCCGACTACAGCAAAGCATGGGAGGAGTATTACAAGAAACAGAGTAAGACCGCCTGTCCTCCGGGTGTTAAGCGAATGTAGCTGGATGTCAGTGTCTCATCCTTCTGTCTGTGTGTGTGTGTGTGTGTGTGTGTGTGTGTGTGTGTTCAGCTCAGGCAGCCGGTCCTGGCTCTCAGCAGAGTTCTCCTCCAGACTACAGCGCCGCCTGGGTGGAGTATTACAGACAGCAGGGGGCGTATTACAGCCAGGGACAAACACAGGCTCCCGGCCTCCCGGTAAACACACACATGCACACACACTGCTTGAGTTACTACAGTTGATCAGTAAATCAGCTTGTGCACTGCCGGTCAAAAGTTTGGAATTATTTGAACGTTAATAGAGTCTCTTCTGCTCACGAAGGCTGCATCTGATCAAAAATTCAGTAAAAATTAGGTGTACCTAGAGATGCATTGATTGACTGGCCAGGGATTGGATGATTTTCTGCAGGATCTCACGCCTTACCGACTCAGAGCTGGTTTTTGTTGCCAACTGCGAAGTGACATACACACACACCTCCTCTCACTCCCTCGTCTCATTCGCTCCGGTAAAATAATGCTTGTATTGCGCATCATTTCACTAATTCCCACAGGTTTCAAGCTCACACCAAAAGCGCAGAGTTTACTGTTAGACACTTAAATCACATTGCGATATGAACGAGTGTCTGTGAATATTAAACCACAAGACCATATGAATATAAATCCTGTGTTTCTCTGTGTGAATGAATGGTTTCATTTCACACACACAGAAGCACACGTGATGCTTGCGGTGTTACTATGACATGAACTTCAGCTCCAGAGCCGCTCTGAGAGTCACTTAATGAGCTTTTACCACTTAATCTGAGAAAAACTCTCATATCATAAACACACAGACAGGGCCGTACCCATTGAGGATTGAGGAAGTGCATATAATGAAGGTTGAGAAATAATTGTAAGTGGAGTAGTAAGGTCTGAGGTGGTAGTGAGGTCTGGGGTGGTAGTGAGGTCCGGAGGGGTAGTGAGGTCCGGAGGGGTAGTGAGCTCCGGAGGGGTAGTGAGCTCCGGAGGGGTAGTGAGCTCCGGAGGGGTAGTGAGCTCCGGAGGGGTGGTGATGTCCGGAGTGGTGGTGATGTCCGGAGGGGTGGTGAGGTCCGGAGGGGTGGTGAGGTCCGGAGGGGTGGTGATGTCCGGAGTGGTGGTGATGTCCGGAGTGGTGGTGATGTCCGGAGTGGTGGTGATGTCCGGAGTGGTGGTGATGTCCGGAGGGGTGGTGATGTCCGGAGGGGTGGTGATGTCCGGAGTGGTGGTGAGGTCCGGAGTGGTGGTGAGGTCCGGAGTGGTGGTGAGGTCCGGAGTGGTGGTGAGGTCCGGAGTGGTGGTGAGGTCCGGAGTGGTGGTGAGGTCCGGAGTGGTGGTGGAGGTCTGGAGTGGTGGTGAGGTCTGGAGTGGTGGTGATGTCTGGAGTGGTGGTGAGGTCCGGAGTGGTGGTGATGTCTGGAGTGGTGGTGAGGTCCGAGGGGTAGTGATGTCTGGAGTGGTGGTGAGGTCCGGAGGGGTAGTGATGTCTGGAGGGGTAGTGAGGTCCGGAGTGGTAGTGAGGACTGTAGTGGTGATGTCTGCAGTGGTGAGGTCCGGAGTGGTAG
>JAGHMJ010000409.1:15000-20000 GCA_018749465.1 Paracanthobrama guichenoti
AATTATAAATTAAAAAAATAGACCCGCGAGGAAGGATTTGTTACAGAACGCGAGGAGAGGAAGAGGGTTAGTCACTTTGCTAATGTGTGAACAGCTTTTGATGAAACTTAAAAAACGAGACCTTCCCCAACTTCATAGGTTGTGTATGAAAGCCTCGAGGCTGATTTTTATGTGACGGATGCGGGACGGTTTTGCCGGGAAAATCAAACGGTTACGCGCGCTCCCGAGAGCTTATTCGGGATAATGCCGAGCCGTTCTGTTCAGTAATGTCAAAGAAAAGGGATTCATTCAAACTATAGCCTCACATAGTCAGATCTAGATAGTCTATAGTCTCAAATATACTTTATAATCAAACTATCATAACAGTGTGATTTTAATTACCTCATATGTCGACGGTGAATCTCAAACATGTCCACCTCGCTATGAGCAGATGCTTTCTGACGAGGTTTTCTCGTTTTTGTTGTGTTTGTTTTATTATTGGGTGGAAAGCGCTGGCTGCAGTTCACTTATCGGCCACAGGTGGCGCTAATAACACGAGTTTCTGAATTCTACATATATGTTAAAAAGGTTATATTGACTGCATAATACGTTCATGTCTAAGGGTTGTTTCATTTTTTTTCGAGTGATAAAGTATGTTTACGATCTGTTTAATTCATAAAATTGTATTAAAAGAAAATAGAAAACGAAACATAATTCAGAAGGGACACTTTTATTTATTTTTTGACATTAATTGTTTCCACTGCCAAAACTCAATGTACCTACAGGCCGATTTGCACATTTATATACTCTTCAAAACTGTTAAAAGATCATAAGACTGCAATAAAACAAAGGTTTGAACGCAGGGAAGAAGTGAGAAATCTGTCCTAGCGATTGTAAAATCTGCTGTGAATCCACAGGATGGAGGATGATATGAATCTTCGCTGTTTGCTGGGATATCAAAGAGACATATGGCACAAAATACATACTGTACAGTGTTTTATCTGCTTTAAACACGAGTGTGAGAAACACGTCCATCTGCCAGAATACACTCAGTGTCACATTACAGTGCATTCAAGCAAATACATCTCAGATTTGTAAACAAATGCATTTTAAGGGTTTTGAGATCACGTGTGTTAAAGCGGCAAACAATTGTGAAATTGTGCATATCAGTTCTGTTCAGCAATAATTTATAGCTTTAAAAAAAACAAAGACAAGATGACAGAAGTATGATCGCAGCAGTGGTTCTGGTGACTGCAGACCGCGAGTATCAACTTACAGGATGTTCATGTGCAGACACATCACAGGCCATCGCATCATCACAGGCCATCGCATCATCACAGGCCATCGGATTATCACAGGCCATTGCATCATCACAGGCCATCGGATTATCACAGGCCATCGCTACTGGCCATCGCATCATCACAGGCCATCGCATTATCACAGGCCATCGCTACTGGCCATCGCATCATCACAGGCCATCGCATCATCACAGGCCATCGCATCATCACAGGCCATCGCATCATCACAGGCCATCGCTACTGGCCATCGCATCATCACAGGCCATCGCATCATCACAGGCCATCGCATTATCACAGGCCATCACTACTGGCCATCGCATCATCACAGGCCATCGCATCATCACAGGCCATCGGATTATCACAGGCCATTGCATCATCACAGGCCATCGGATTATCACAGGCCATCGCTACTGGCCATCGCATCATCACAGGCCATCGCATTATCACAGGCCATCGCTACTGGCCATCGCATCATCACAGGCCATCGCATCATCACAGGCCATCGCATCATCACAGGCCATCGCATCATCACAGGCCATCGCTACTGGCCATCGCATCATCACAGGCCATCGCATCATCACAGGCCATCGCATTATCACAGGCCGTGGCTACTGGCTATCGCATCATCACAGGCCATCGCATCATCACAGGCCATCGCATTATCACAGGCCATCGCATCATCACAGGCCATCGCATCATCACAGGCCATCGCTACTGGCCATCGCATCATCACAGGCCATCGCTACTGGCCATCGCATCATCACAGGCCATCGCATCATCACAGGCCATCGCTACTGGCCATCGCATCATCACAGGCCATCGCATTATCACAGGCCATCGCATCATCACTGGCCATCGCTACTGGCCATCGCATCATCACAGGCCATCGCATCATCACTGGCCATCGCATCATCACAGGCCATCACATTATCACAGGCCATCGCATCATCACTGGCCATCGCTACTGGCCATCGCATCATCACAGGCCATTGCATCATCACAGACCATTGCATTATCACAGGCCATCGCATCATCACTGGCCATCGCTACTTGCCATCGTATCATCACTGGCCATCGCATTATCACAGGCCATCGCATCATCACAGGCCATCGCATCATCACTGGCCATCGCATCATCACAGGCCATCGCATCATCACAGGCCATTGCATTATCACTGGCCATCGCATCATCACAGGCCATCGCATTATCACTGGCCATCGCTACTGGCCATCGCATCATCACAGGCCATCGCATCATCACTGGCCATCGCTACTGGCCATCGCATCATCACAGGCCATTGCATTATCACAGGCCATCGCATCATCACAGGCCATCGCATCATCACTGGCCATCGCATCATCACTGGCCATCGCATCATCACAGGCCATTGCATCATCACACAGGCCATCGCATCATCACACAGGCCATCGCATCATCACAGGCCATCGCTACTGGCCATCGCATCATCACAGGCCATCGCATCATCACTGGCCATCGCATCATCACAGGCCATCGCATCATCACTGGCCATCGCATCATCACTGGCCATCGGATCATCACAGGCCATCGCATTATCACAGGCCATCGCATCATCACTGGCCATCGCATCATCACACAGGCCATCGCATCATCACAGGCCATCGCTACTGGCCATCGCATCATCACAGCCTGTCACATCATCACTGGCCGTCACATCATCACAGGCCAATTGCATCATCACAGGCCATCGCATCATCACTGGCCGTCGCATCATCACTGGCCGTCGCATCATCACAGGCCATCGCATCATCACAGGCCTTCGCATCATCACTGGCCATTGCATCATCACTGGCCATTGCATCATCACAGGCCATCGCATCATCACTGTTCACATGGACAGAACATTGTATTTTTTTGTCTATTGTAAATAAAACAGTTGAAACAAAGAAGACGATTGTCTATGCAAACTCATTTCATGCTTCTGTAAATCATAATTATGAGATGAAAATTCCAAATTATGACTTAATTCATAACTATGACATAAAACAATAAAAGTTGTGTGTAAACGTGTGTGTGTTTGTGTGTGAGAGAGTGCTTGTGTGTGTGAATTTTTGTGTGTGTAGTGTTTGTGTGAGTTAGTGTGTGTGTGTGTGTTAGTGTGTTTTGTGTTTGTGTGTGTGTAGTGTGTGTGTGTGAGTGTGTGTCTGTGTGTGTGTATGTATGTGTGTGTGAGCGTGTGCTCTGAACTATGTTTTATATTATCTCAGTGGTTCTGCTCTTGATACAATGCACATTTAATTTAATTTACTTATGCTCGCCTAATATTCTTAATATTTAATTTACTCACTTTCGTAATATTTTATGTAAGGGACATCGCTCAACCAATGACAACCGCCAAAATAGAACAAGTGCTCACGCTCATTGGCTTAACCTAAGAGTTCAAATGACGTCATGATATGCAGTGAACCAATCAGCACGCTAAGAGTCACGCATGTGCAGTGGATCACTCTCGGATGTCCTGGCGGTAAAAACGAAGAGCTGATGTCAACAAAGTAAGAGTTGTGTCAGTAGTTGAGCTTTTTTGTGTTATTTTGATTGATAATTCAATGATAATGACAACTAATTCTTTTTACTGAACTATATATTTTACTCCCTAACCGTAGTTGAGCAGTTACAAAACGAGAAACATCCAGGGAAGCGCGACGATTTAGTAAATATCTTCACTCTTATACAATTATATCAGATATGAATGACATGTGTAGCCTTTAATGCCGTGTTGTTGTTATTACAGATGTCAGTGATGTCTGACAGGACAGATTCTGTGTTCCTCTCGGCTCTGGGTAAAGGAGACCGTTTACATCAACAAGGTTTGAGCTGTTTGGAAAAGGAATTCGCTTGTTTCCTCTCATGGTGAATGCAGCTTTTGTATAATGTTTGTAGTACTGCTATATTAATGAGCCCCTCTGTCTCTGCCTGTAGTTCTGTCAGCGCTGCCGCTGTGTCCGGGGACGGAGGAGGATCTGATCCAGAACCCTCAGTTCTGTAAGCTTCTGGCGACCCTGGGCCAGCATGTGGACCGGACCGGACTCACACAGCACCTGAGGAGGGACCTGGAGAAGGTGTGTGTGTGTGTGTGTGAGATGAATCAGTGTGTGTGTGTGTGTGTGTGTGAGATGAATCAGTGTGTGTGTGTGTGTGTGTGTGTGTAATGAATCAGTGTGTGTGTGTGTGTGTAATGAATCAGTGTGTGTGTGTGTGTGTGTGTGATGAATCAGTGTGTGTGATGAATCAGTGTGTGTGTGTGTGTGTGTGTGTGTGTGTGTGATGAATCTGTGTGTGTGTGTGTGTGTGTGTGATGAATCAGTGTGTGTGTGTGATGAATCAGTGTGTGTGTGTGATGAATCAGTGTGTCTGTGTGTGATGAATCAGTCTGTGAGAGTGTGTGTGTGTGTGTGTGTGAGGAATCAGTGTGTGAGAGTGTGTGTGTGTGTGAGGAATCAATGTGTGATGAATCAGTGTGTGAGAGAGTGTGTGTGTGTGTGTGTGAGGAATCAGTGTGTGAGAGTGTGTGTGTGTGTGTGTGTGAGGAATCAGTGTGTGAGAGTGTGTGTGTGTGTGTGAGGAATCAGTGTGTGAGAGTGTGTGTGTGAGGAATCAGTGTGTGAGAGTGTGTGTGAGGAATCAGTGTGTGAGAGTGTGTGTGTGTGTGTGTGAGAATCAGTGTGTGAGAGTGTGTGATGAAT
>JAGHMJ010000409.1:22500-60000 GCA_018749465.1 Paracanthobrama guichenoti
ATCAGTGTAGACGAGATGAAACACTTTGATTTAGTGTGCTTTGATTGACCAGCAGACCCAGTGCATGGTGATTCGCCAAACACCTCAACACATGATCACAAAATTGGGCGGTATTATACTAATATTTCACATTGTGATGTAGACGTTTGAGGAGGTAACATCTGGACTCGTCTTAGGCCGGTCTGATGTTCTCTGTCAGTTCTTTATGGGAGGCTGTGAGCTTTGTATCTCTGCAGATCGTACACATGCACAGATGCATTACACTCTACAGGAGGAGGGAAACATTAAAAAGTGAGTTTATAGTGTTTGTCCGGTCTGCTCGTGCAGTTCTGCAGCACGCTGGAGCAGTGTTTGATGGTGGGTCAGTGTGTGAAGCAGATGGACGTCAGTGAACATCACAGCGGCATTCTGGGACTGACGGCAGAAAGAGTCATGAGACAGATGCCTCCTGAGCAGGTACTGGATCCGTGCATTTTTTCCCAAGTTGCACCTATGTATAGGTTTCTACCTAAGAACTGGTACTTCTGAATGGGCTGAGGCTGGGATTTAGCGGGTTTGAAGTGAAAGTATTTTATGAATGTATACTATATGTGCACGCCACACACATTACAACATAAACACAGCACACACTACACATTACATCAATGCCACACGCATTACAGCATAAACACCGCACGCCACACGCATTACAGCATAAACACTGCACGCCACACGCATTACAGCATAAACACAGCACATCACACGCATTACAGCATAAACACCGCACACACCACACATTACAGCATAAACACCGCACACACCACACATTACAGCATAAACACCACACACCACACCACACCACACACAGCATAACAGCATAAACACCGCACACCACACATTACAGCATAAACACCACACACCACACATTATAGCATAAACACCGCACACACCACACATTATAGCATAAACACCGCACACACCACACATTACAGCATAAACACCGCACACACCACACATTACAGCATAAACACTGCACACACCACACATTACAGCATAAACACCGCACACACCACGCATTACAGCATAAACACCGCACACACCACGCATTACAGCATAAACACCGCACGCCACACGCATTAAAGCATAAACACCGCACGCCACACGCATTAAAGCATAAACACCGCACGCCACACGCATTACGGCATAAACACCGCACGCCACACGCATTACGGCATAAACACCGCACGCCACACGCATTACGGCATAAACACCGCACGCCACACGCATTACGGCATAAACACCGCACGCCACACGCGACACGGCATCAACACCGCACGCCACACGCATTACGGCATCAACACCGCACGCCACACGCATTACGGCATCAACACCGCACGCCACACGCATTACGGCATCAACACCGCACGCCACACAGATTACGGCATCAACACCGCACGCCACACACATTACGGCATAAACACCGCACGGCACACACATTACGGCATAAACACCGCACACACCACACATTACGGCATAAACACCGCGCCACACACATTAAATTTGAGAGAACTGATCCGCACACACACTCCAAAATACATTGTACAGTTCACACACGTTTATTTTTAGTCTCAAAATGCATGCAGTTTTGTTTTTTAACCGCGACCGGCCCAAAGGTTACATACTGTACCTTTTAAAGCTTTTCTCTCATTTTTCTGCCGTCAGGATGTCGCTCAAATGAAGCAGAGGTTACCATCAGAACTTCTGCAACATCTGAAGAGGAAGGCCGTCAGGATCCTGACATACTATCAGCCTGAGTGGGGTAAACTCTTCCTCATTGTTCAGTGATTGTTGTTTTAATGATGGGACGTTTTGTTAGAGGATAATAAATCACTTCTTCTTTTAGAGAATGAAAGCGAGGGGCTCAGGAGTGTGAAGCTTTCTAAACTTCCTGAACTGCTGGACGCCGACCAAAAGAAAGCAAAAAGCCTTGCAGAGAAAAACAGAGAGAATGCCACGTCACTGCAGAGACAAACTCACGCATACCTGTCTGTGAGTCCAGAGAATTATTCCATTATTTGGATGTTGCTTGTGTCAATACAAAAACAAGGAAACATTAGCATAAACATTAACCTCCAAATCACTTCAGGTGTTCAATCCCTTCATGGCCACAGGTGTATAAATCAAGCACTGGGCATGCAGACGCTTCTACACACATTTGTGAAAGAATGGGTCGCTCTCAGGAGCTCAGTGAACTCAAGCCTGGTACCGTGATAGGTTGCCACCTGTGCAATAAGTCCATTCCTGAAATTTCCTCACTACTAAATATTCCACTCTCAACTGTTAGTGGGATTATAACAAAGTGGAAGCAATTGGGAATAACAGCAACTCAGCCACAAAGTGAAATCATAGAGCGGGGTCAGCGCATGCTGAGGGTCACAGTGCACAGAAGTCACCAACTTTCTGCAGTCAATAGCTCCAGACCTCCAAACTTCTGTGGCCTTCAGATGAGCTCAAGAACAGTGCGGAGAGAGCTTCATGGAATGGGTTTCCATGGCCGAGCAGCTCATCCAAGCCTTACATCACCAAGTGCAATGCAAAGCGTGGGATGCAGTGGAGTAAAGCACGCCGCCACTGGACTCTTGAGCAGTGGAGACGTGTTCTCTGGAGTCACCAATCACGCTTCTCTGTCTGACAATCCCATGGACGAGTCTGGGTTTGGCGGTTGACAGGAGAACGGGACTTGCCTGACTGGATTGTGCCAAGTGTAAAGTTTGGTGGAGGGGGTGGAGTTGTTTTATGGGGTGGAGTTGTTTTTCAGGGGTTGGGCTTGGCCCCTTAGTTCCAGTGAAAGGAACTCTTAATGCTTCAGCAGACCAAGACATTTTGGACAATTTCATGCTCCCAACTTTGTGGGAACAGTTTGGGGACGGCCCCTTCCTGTCCCAACATGACTGCGCTCCAGTGCACAAAGCGTCGGTCCATAAAGACATGGATGAGCGAGTTTGGTGTGGAGGAACTTGACTGGCCTGCACAGAGTCCTGACCTCATCCCGATAGAACACCTTTGGGATGAATTAGAGCGGAGACTGCGAGCCAGGCCTTCTCGTCCAACATCAGTGCCTGACCTCACAAATGCACTTTTAGAAGAACGGTCACAAATTTCCATAAACACACTCCTAAACCTTGTGGAAAGCCTTCCCAGAAGAGCTGATGCTGTTAGAGCTGCAAAGGGTGGGCCAACTCCATATTAAACCCTACGGATTAAGAATGGGATGGCATTGAAGATCATGTGCATGTAAAGGCAGGCGTCACATCTTTTGGCAATATAGTGTATCATTAACAGTGTTTGCTTTGACAGGAGCTGCTGAAGTGTATGAAGATCCTTCAGTGTCTCGTCCTGGATCTCCGGCTGAAGGCTCAGAAGGATCTGGACAGGAAGAAGATCGAGTACTTTGAGGCCAAATGTGAGATCGGTTTGCAGAAGATAAGGTGCGTCTTTGGCTTGTGCTCTGAAATGCAGTTTTGAGGGCGTCTGCATGCTCATAACGATGAGTTTGTTCCTGCAGGGCAGAGATGCTTGAAGTTCAACTGGACACTTACACGAGAGACAAGATAGCAGCTCATCGGAAAATAACGTGAGTGGTGTTGTCATGGCACTAAAATTACAGTAATCGGCACCTGTAGCTGTTTTTGTGATGGGTGAAACAGATTATATAAGACAGGATTCATTTCAGTAAGTTTTACCACCTTCCTAATATTGTGTTGGTCCCCCTTATGCTGACCCGCCGAGGCATGGACTCCACTAGGCCCCATTCCATAAAATAGCTGTTTTGGATGAAATTTTCGGTGCGTCCCTACTCATGATGATGATGATGATGATGATGAATGCCTGCTGTGGTCCAATGACAGCTCTATATACCGCGTTTGATGCGTCTGTGTTCTCAGGGAGAAGCTGAACGGCGAGCTGAAGACCTCAGAGATGGACAGACAGGCGGTGGAGTCCAAGCTGGCGTCCTTCGAGATCTACGGCAAGGACTTCCAGGCTCTCGCAGAGGAATATTCACGACTGCGGCAGGAAATCGCCACTAAATCTTGGGCTCTGAAGGAGTTCTCCACATGAATGGAGGAAATGTATGAATATGAATAATGATAGCATGTGTTGTTATTGCTCATTTATAGGTCAGAATTGACTGTCAGCTGCTGTGTTAATAAATACATTGTTCATTTGTTTGACTGATCTCCGGCTCCAACTTCACTTTTAGATATGGAGTTTTTATTAAATTACAGTTTAGGACGATTGGTGATGTTTCAAAACGACATTGCTATTCTAATATCAGAGTTTCCTGAAATATTCATTCCAATACATTTTTGGAAGATTTTAAAGAGTATTAATGAATATTATTTGCGGTCTCTCTATTTTTTAAGTCGTGGACAAATTTTAATCTAAACAATGTCGTTAAATAAAACAATAATATAATATATTTTAAAATATACGTTTAATTATTTTAAGTGTCACTCCTAGTCGTTCATATGCAATTGATATGATATTTTAAAAAATATTAAAAGTAAATAAATGATATTAATTAAATAATAAGATTAAAATAAATAATAATATTTAAATATTAAAATAAATAAGATAAATTAATATTAAAATAAATAATATTTAAAAAATAAATAAGAAAAAATGTATCATATTAAAATAAATCATTTAAATGATAAAGATTAAAATAAGTAAATCATGTTAAAATAAATATTAATAAATAAGGAAATAAATTATATTAAAATAAATGTATTATAAAATATATATCATTTTAATTTATTATTATTATTATTATTAAATATTTTATTATTTAAATTATTACAAATTCCTATTAAGGATATTTTATAAACAATGTGAAGTGTGTTTATATATGAAAATATTAAGAAATATTCAAATTAGAAAATAATGTTAAATAATAAAGATTAAAACAAGTAAATAAATATTAAAATAAATTGTATAAATATATAAATTATATAATTATAAAAAGTAAAATAATAAAAAATACTAAAATAAGTAAATGTATATTAAGAAATATTAAAATAAATGAGTATATATATATATATATATATTTGAATTAAGAGGAGAATAAATGATTGGATGAAGTTAATTTAATTCTATATTAATATATCACTAGTATGTGCTATATTATTTATATATATTACCTTAATCTTTAATTTTAAGTAAATAAATGATATTAAAAATAAATATTAAGAAATAATAAAATAAAAATATTGAATTAAGATTAAAATAAGTAAATAAGGTTAAAATAAATGTATTATTTATTATTAAATAAATATGTGTATGTATTATTTTTATTAAGTTAAATTAATTAAGAGGAGAACAGATGATTGGATAAATTTAATTTAGTTATATATTAATATTATATCATCAGTGTATTGTATAATAAATACAAGTGTATAATTTATGTGCTATATTATATTATTTATATATTTTACGTTATTCTTTAATTCCTCCACACCGTTAGGGGTCGCGCTGTGACGCGGAAGTGACGCGATCGAGACCGTAACGTCAGCTTCCTCTGTCTGGACAGATCTTCAGGTTATGGTGTTTATGATCAGTGTTTATTAATAACGCGCGAGATGGATGTGGTTCTGTACATCACAGCGGCGGTTATTCTGCTCGTTCTCATCGGGTTCGCGGTGAAGCTTCGTGGACGGACCGAGGAAGGTGAGCGTAAACAGATATAGATACAGTAAACAGATATAGATACAGTAAACAAGATAATATCCTGATATTAAACTCCTTCTGATGACGTGAGAGTTCTAGCCTTGTTTAGAGTCATGTTGGGCTTTTGCATTCAGATGTCCATGAAACAGTTTTAGAGGGAAGATGTACAAATAATAATAAAAGAGTAAAATAATCAGTCAGTTAATTATTAGAATAAATATAAAAGATTAAAAAAAGAAGATAAATAATAAATAGAACATAAACTGTATTAAACAAGTAATAAACGTTTAAAATAAATCTGTAAGTAAATTGTGAATAAATATAAAAAAATAAGTAAATACAATAAATAACAAAAAAGATTCAAATAAATAAATTGTTAAAATAAATATTCACAAAGATTCAAATAAGTAAATCAATTATTAAAATAAATATAAAAAGATTTTTAAAAATGAAAATATATATTAAAATGAATTAAAATAAATAATAAAAATCAAATAAATAACAAATTATATTAAATAAGTAATAAAAAGATTAAAATAAATATGTAAATAAATTGTTAAAAAGACAAGTAAATCAATTATATTAAAATAAATAATAAAAAGATTTTAAAAAAGTAAATAAATGACAATAAAATAATACAATATTAAAATAAATTGTTAAAAATAAAAATAAGAAAATAAATAATATTAAAATACATACATAAATTATATTAAAATAATTACACAAGTAAATAATAAAGAAAGAATAATACATCTAACAGTACAGCACTATAGCGAGGAGACAAACTTAATGTAACTTAATAGAAATGAATAATAACTAACTTTAGCTCACTAAACATGTTTTCCAATGTTGGGTCTTTATAAGTGAATATATATATATATATATATATATAACTCCTCACTCGATCACAGAAACTTGTGCTCTTATTCCTGCAGCTGACTGTGAGGAGCGTCGGGATGTGGCGGCTCGAGCAGCGGCGCGTCCACAGGCGGCAGAGGAGCGTCCGCCGGGAATGCCCCGTCGCCGTAGAAACCTCCACAGCCGAGTGAGCGCCCAGCGGGCACAGCGGGCATCGGACAACGGTAATCATTCACCACAGTCTGAACCAGCCAGTGGGAGTGAGGCAGTCTGGACACGGCCAATGGGAGTGAAGCAGTCTGGACACGGCCAATGGGAGTGAGGCAGTCAGAACACGGCCAATGGGAGTGAGGCAGTCTGGACACGGCCAATGGGAGTGAGGCAGTCAGAACACGGCCAATGGGAGTGAGGCAGTCTGGACACGGCCAATGGGAGTGAGGCAGTCTGGACACGGCCAATGGGAGTGAGGCAGTCTGGACACGGCCAATGGGAGTGAGGCAGTCTGGACACGGCCAATGGGAGTGAGGCAGTCAGAACACGGCCAATGGGAGTGAGGCAGTCTGGACACGGCCAATGGGAGTGAGGCAGTCAGAACACGGCCAATGGGAGTGAGGCAGTCTGGACACGGCCAATGGGAGTGAGGCAGTCAGAACACGGCCAATGGGAGTGAGGCAGTCAGAACACGGCCAATGGGAGTGAGGCAGTCTGGACACGCCAATGGGAGTGAGGCAGTCAGAACACAGCCAATGGGAGTGAGGCAGTCTGGACACGGCCAATGGGAGTGAGGCAGTCTGGACACGGCCAATGGGAGTGAGGCAGTCAGAACACGGCCAATGGGAGTGAGGCAGTCTGAACCAGCCAATGGGAGTGAGGCAGTCAGAACACAGCCAGTGGGAGTGAGGCAGTCTGGACACGGCCAATGGGAGTGAGGCAGTCTGGACACTGCCAATGGGAGTGAGGCAGTCTGAACACAGCCAATGGGAGTGAGGCAGTCAGGACACGGCCAATGGGAGTGAGGCAGTCAGAACACTGCCAATGGGAGTGAGGCAGTCTGAACACAGCCAATGGGAGTGAGGCAGTCTGGACACGGCCAATGGGAGTGAGGCAGTCAGAACACGGCCAATGGGAGTGAGGCAGTCAGAACACGGCCAATGGGAGTGAGGCAGTCAGAACACGGCCAATGGGAGTGAGGCAGTCTGAACACGGCCAATGGGAGTGAGGCAGTCAGAACCAGCCAATGGGAGTGAGGCAGTCAGAACACGGCCAATGGGAGTGAGGCAGTCTGAACCAGCCAATGGGAGTGAGGCAGTCAGGACACGGCCAATGGGAGTGAGGCAGTCAGAACACGGCCAATGGGAGTGAGGCAGTCTGAACACGGCCAATGGGAGTGAGGCAGTCAGAACCAGCCAATGGGAGTGAGGCAGTCAGGACATGGCCAGTGGAAGTGAGGCAGTCAGAACACGGCCAATGGGAGTGAGGCAGTCTGAACCAGCCAATGGGAGTGAGGCAGTCAGGACACGGCCAATGGGAGTGAGGCAGTCTGACACGGCCAATGGGAGTGAGGCAGTCTGGACACGGCCAATGGGAGTGAGGCAGTCTGGACACGGCCAATGGGAGTGAGGCAGTCTGGACACGGCCAATGGGAGTGAGGCAGTCAGAACACTGCCAATGGGAGTGAGGCAGTCTGAACACGGCCAATGGGAGTGAGGCAGTCTGGACACGGCCAATGGGAGTGAGGCAGTCTGGACACGGCCAATGGGAGTGAGGCAGTCTGAACACGGCCAATGGGAGTGAGGCAGTCTGAACACGGCCAATGGGAGTGAGGCAGTCAGAACCAGCCAATGGGAGTGAGGCAGTCAGGACATGGCCAGTGGGAGTGAGGCAGTCAGAACACGGCCAATGGGAGTGAGGCAGTCTGAACCAACCAATGGGAGTGAGGCAGTCAGGACACGGCCAATGGGAGTGAGGCAGTCTGGACACGGCCAATGGGAGTGAGGCAGTCTGGACACGGCCAATGGGAGTGAGGCAGTCTGGACACGGCCAATGGGAGTGAGGCAGTCAGAACACTGCCAATGGGAGTGAGGCAGTCTGAACACGACCAATGGGAGTGAGGCAGTCTGGACACGGCCAATGGGAGTGAGGCAGTCTGAACACGGCCAATGGGAGTGAGGCAGTCAGAACCAGCCAATGGGAGTGAGGCAGTCAGAACACGGCCAATGGGAGTGAGGCAGTCTGAACCAGCCAATGGGAGTGAGGCAGTCAGGACACGGCCAATGGGAGTGAGGCAGTCAGAACACGGCCAATGGGGTGAGGCAGTCTGAACACGGCCAATGGGAGTGAGGCAGTCAGAACCAGCCAATGGGAGTGAGGCAGTCAGGACACGGCCAGTGGGAGTGAGGCAGTCAGAACACGGCCAATGGGAGTGAGGCAGTCTGAACCAGCCAATGGGAGTGGAACCAGCCAATGGGAGTGAGGCAGTCAGAACACGGCCAATGGGAGTGAGGCAGTCTGAACCAGCCAATGGGAGTGAGGCAGTCAGGACACGGCCAATGGGAGTGAGGCAGTCAGAACACGGCCAATGGGAGTGAGGCAGTCTGAACACGGCCAATGGGAGTGAGGCAGTCAGAACCAGCCAATGGGAGTGAGGCAGTCAGGACACGGCCAGTGGGAGTGAGGCAGTCAGAACACGGCCAATGGGAGTGAGGCAGTCAGGACACGGCCAGTGGGAGTGAGGCAGTCAGAACACGGCCAATGGGAGTGAGGCAGTCTGAACCGGCCAATGGGAGTGAGGCAGTCAGAAAACGGCCAATGGGAGTGAGGCAGTCTGAACACGGCCAATGGGAGTGAGGCAGTCAGAACCAGCCAATGGGAGTGAGGCAGTCAGAACACGGCCAATGGGAGTGAGGCAGTCTGAACCAGCCAATGGGAGTGAGGCAGTCAGGACACGGCCAATGGGAGTGAGGCAGTCAGAACACGGCCAATGGGAGTGAGGCAGTCTGAACACGGCCAATGGGAGTGAGGCAGTCAGAACCAGCCAATGGGAGTGAGGCAGTCAGGACACGGCCAATGGGAGTGAGGCAGTCAGAAAACGGCCAATGGGAGTGAGGCAGTCTGAACCAGCCAATGGGAGTGAGGCAGTCAGAACACAGCCAATGGGAGTGAGGCAGTCTGAACACGGCCAATGGGAGTGAGGCAGTCAGAAAACGGCCAATGGGAGTGAGGCAGTCTGAACCAGCCAATGGGAGTGAGGCAGTCTGAACCAGCCAATGGGAGTGAGGCAGTCTGAACCAGCCAATGGGAGTGAGGCAGTCTGAACACGGCCAATGGGAGTGAGGCTGTCTGCAACAATGTAACAGTGCGTTCCTGCAGAGGAAGGTGTTACATTTGTTGTAAAGTTCATTTTAGGGTCATTTATGAAGGCCAGACAACAGTTTTTTCATACACTAGACTAGTGGAAAGATAACACCAGAATACACATTCAAGTGTTTATTTCATTTGTGTGTGTAGACCGACACACAGAGACACTGTGTTTATGGGCTGTGTTCCTCAGCAGCACTTTCAGTAAATCTCATTCCAGAGCAGTTTTACCTGTAGTTTAGCATCCTGAGAACACCTTTAGTAAAATCCTTTATTTCCCATACAGGCGTTTATAACGTAGTAAAGTTTAACTGTGTGGTAAAACTGTACACATCTATAAATAAATAAATAATATAAAAAGATTAAAATAAATAACTAAATCATTTATATTAAAATAAATATTAAACAATATTAAAACAAATAAGTAGATAAATTATATTAAAGTAATAAAATATAAAAATAAATAATGTTAAAATAAATATTAATAAGATTCAAATAAATAAGTAAATGCATAATATTAAAATAAGGCAAATTATATTAAAACAAATAATAAAAATAAATAATTAAATTATAGAAAAATATTAACACAAATAAGTAGATAAATTATATATTATATATATTATAGTATTAAAATAAATATTAAGGAATATTAAAATGTCAAATTATATTAAAATAAATAATAAGAAATATTAAAATAAAAATATTAAAATAAATTATTAAATATTTAAATAAATATTAAAAAGAAATACTAAAAATATGAAAACAAATAAGGAAATACATTATATTAAAATAAATAATAAAATGATTAAAATATAAGTGAATAAATTAGTGAAAGAATAACACATCTGACAGTACAGAAATCTTAATGTAACTTAGAAATTAATTATAACTAACTATATACATAATAAAAAGGATTCAAATGAATAAGTATGTTTTATTCCTATTCTATATTATTTTCATATATATATAACTTGCCTGATTTTTTTTTAATAACATTTTATTCCTAAAAGCATTGTGTAAATATTATGTAAAGTGTCCTTGAAAGGCACTAATTAAATGAAATGCATGATTATTATTGTTATTATTATTGTGAAAATGATTTATTTCTGGCTGTTGACAGTATTATGTTATTTTCCTGTTTATTACTGAGAAGCTGCTTTGAAACAATGATTTATGGAGCGATGAATGTCAACAAGAATCAAACAAGCCTGACTTTACCCAGTGATCAGTCTAATTTATGCAAATTTGTGCATATTTAATTGCACTCATTTGCATATTTAAACGTAACCTTTCCCAAATCTGTAATACAAAACAATGATCTGAATGCACCGGGGGAATTACGGTGTTAACTATTGGTTCATATTTGTGTCCTTCAGTTATAGTCACTAAACTCTAAACTGTGTCCCTCTCGTCAGAGGACAGTCCTGCTGAAGCCGATGACAATCAGGAAGACGGGACGGCGTCTGAAGAACGACCTCAAGCCACCGGGAAAGTCGGAGCAAAGAAGCAGAAGAAGCTGGAAGAGAAACAAGCGCGGAAAGCTCAGAGAGAGGTTACAAACGCCGCTGCGACAGCTCACATTTCACCCTATCAGACATATGGTTATTAATGTGTGTGTGTGTGTGTGTGTGTGTTTTAGGCCGAGCTGGAAGAGCGAGAGGAGAGGAAGAGAATGCAGGAACTCAGAGATCAAGAGAGACAGAAAGATGAGGAGAAGGAGAGACTGCAAGAGCAAAAACAGGTCGGCCATCAAAAAATCCACAAAGCTGCTTTACACCGATCAGGCATAACATTATGACCTAATATTGTGTTGGTCCCCCTGACCCGTCGAGGCATGGATTCCTCTAGACCCCTGAAGGTGTGCTGTGGTATCCAGCACCAAGATGTTAGCAGCAGATCCTTTAAGACCTGTAAGTTGCGAGGTGGAGCCTCCATGGATGGGACTTGTTTGTTCAGCTCATCCCACAGATGCTCGATTGGATTGAGATCTGGGGAATTTGGAGGCCAAGTCAACACCTCAAACTCGTTGTTGTGCTCCTCAAACCATTCCTGAAGCATTTGTGCTTTGTGTCAGGAGCATTATCCTGCTGGAAGAGCCACAGCCACCAGGGAATACCGTTTCCATGAAAGGCTGTACATGGTCTCAACAATGCTTAGGTAGGTGGTACGTGTCAAAGTAACATCCACATGGATGGCAGGACCCAAGGTTTCCCAGCAGAACATTGCCCAAAGCATCACACTGCCTCCGCCGGCTCGCCTTCTTCCCATAGTGCATCCTGGTGCCATGTGTTCCCCAGGAAGAAGCCACGCACACACACCGGCCATTCACGTGATGTAAAAGAACACGTGATTCCTCAGACCAGGCCACCTTCTTCCATTGCTCCGTGGTCCAGTTCTGATGCTCACGTGCCACTGTTGGTGCTTTCGGCGGTGGACAGGGGTCAGCATGGGCACCCTGACTGGTCAGCGGCTATGCCGCCCCATACGCAACAAACTGAGATGCTCTGTGTATTCTGACACCTTTCTATCAGAACCAGCATTAACTTCTTGAGCAGTTTGAGCTCCAGTAGCTCGTCTGTTTGATCGGACCACACGGGCCAGCCTTCGCTCCCCACGTGCATCAATGAGCCTTGGCCGCCCATGACCCTGTGTCCGGTTCACCACTGTTCCTTCCTTGGAGCACTTTTGATAGATCCTGACCACTGCAGACCGGGAACACCCCACAAGAGCTGCAGTTTTGGAGATGCTCTGACCCAGTCGTCTAGCCATCACAATCTGGCCCTTGTCAAACTCGCTCAAATTCTCGACATTTGATGACTTTCCTGCTTGAATAACAGTAAATGCTTCCAACCCTGTATCGTCGTCTCTTCCACAGGAGGAGGAGTTACGGCGGGCGAAGGAGGAGCAGGAGAGGAGAGAGGAGGAGGAGTACCTGCGGCTGAAGGAGTCTTTTGTGATTGAGGATCAGGGAGAGGCGGACGAGCTTGACGAGCAAGAGGTGCGTCTGCTTTCCTATCCTTCGGATTTTAAAGTTGTTTTGTGTTTAGAGACGGGAGAGAGTGTGTTTGCAACAATGTAACAGTGCGCACCTGCAAAGGATAGTGTTACATTTGTTGTAAAGTTCATTTTTGGGTCATTTTTTTAAAGGGGTCAAGACTTGATTTAATTATTTATTTTATTTAATCTTCCTTTAATGTTTTAAGTCAAATTGAACACTTTTTACAGTGACAGTCGTTTTTATAGACCCTTGAACTTGACCAATCGGTTAACACCGTTTTGTGCCACCAGCCCATTTCGTGTCATGGTTTCTCCGCTGTCACAGATGATGCATTAAATTAGACATTATGCCTTCATATTAGCGGTACGATCCTAAGGAAAGCCCAATTTTGAACACTTGTTTTACAGGAACAGTCGTTTTTATAGACCCTTGGCATATAGGACAGTGCACAATCAATGTAAAGCAAAATCCATCGGATTTTAAAGTTATTTTGTGTTTTTCAGTCTCGCAATCTGCTGCAAGAGTTCATCCACTACGTCAAGGTAACATATGTCAAGTTATACATTCAGATTAAAGCTGAGAATTAATATTTGTGAGCTGAAAGGCAGGGGGTGTGCTGAAATATGCCTTTTATGATAATACACCATACATGATATGATCATTTATTATTTTGTATTTTCACATTAATCAATCATTCTGTAAATAATGTGAAGCAGTCCTACATCTGCTACAACAAAATCTCTGCCGACGGACACATTTATATCATAACCTATATTTATGGCACTTTTATCTCCTACCCAGAATTCCAAAGTGGTTTTGCTGGAGGACCTGGCGTCCCACTTCGGCATGCGCACACAGGTCAGGATCCGTTGCAGATCTCACGTTTGACTTCTGAACACATTTGAGTGCTTTAATGGCTGATGTGTGTAATGTGTTTCTCAGGATGCTATTGCCAGACTACAGGACCTGATTGCAGACGGTTCTCTTACAGGTACGAGTGTGTGACTTCATCCTGATGCAAAACACACTTTACACCATTACAGCAGTTATATTGTAACACAGGGATTCACCCTTTCACACATTATGGCCAAAAAACAAATGTGGGCAGGGCGTGATTTTGTCCGTGGGGAATTGATTGGACGGTTGTGGTTTGCTATTGGCTGATCTCCTGTGAGTGACAGGTTGCCCCGCCCTCGTCATCAGAGAAGAGGAGGAGTTATTCTGATGAGCTCTTCTCAGAATCCTCTGGTGTGTTTCCGCAGGAGTGATCGATGACCGAGGGAAGTTCATCTTCATCACGCCGGAGGAGCTGAACGCTGTGGCTCAGTTCATCAAGCAGAGAGGAAGAGTGTCCATCTCTGAGCTCGCTGAGGCCAGTAACACCCTCATAAACCTCACGCCCGAGATCCAGAGCCACACGTCATCAGCCTGACCGGCTGTCCCTTACAGTACGAGGACTTGTGAATACACAGCTTATGATTTACAGAAGTATGACAGGACTGGGGAAGCTTCTGCCACGGAGTAAAAGCAACATATATAAAGGAAACTTATCTCACAGTTATGACTTTATTTCTCACAATTATGACTTTATATCTCATATTTCTGACTTTATAGCTCATATTTCTGATTTTATATCTCATATTTCTGACTTTATATCTCAGATTTCTGAGTTTATATCCCAGAATTCTGTTTATATCTCACAATTATGACTTTATATCGTAGAATTATGACTTTATTTCTCACAATTATGACTTTATATCTCTTTATATTGCAGAATTATGACGTTATTTCTCATATTTCTGACTTTATATCTCATATTTCTGACTTTATATCTCACTATTATGACTTTATATCTCAGAATTATGACTTTATTTCTCACTATTATGACTTTATATCTCATATTTCTGAGTTTATATCCCAGAATTATGACTTTATTTCTCAGAATTCCAGATGGATGTCTTTCAATTAATGTCAGAATTTTTACAATTTAAAAAGTTTTTTGCGACTTTTTATCTCACAATTAAAACTTTTCCTCAGAACTGTGAATTTAAATCTTGCAGTTTATCCTTCATATCTCCCAGTTCTGAGGAAAAGGTCTGCATTGTGAGGAATGATGTCAGGGTTTGTATCCTGATTTGATGTTTTTCTCCGGGGCAGAACGAGCCTCCGCACAGACCCGTCGGACAGGACTCGGATAGACTCGGACAGGACTCAGACAGACTCGGACAGGACTCGGACAGACTCGGACAGACTCAGACAGACTCGGACAGGACTCGGACAGACTCAGACAGACTCGGACAGGACTCGGACAGGACTCGGACAGACTCCGGGACAGACTCAGACAGACTCGGACAGGACTCGGATAGACTCGGACAGGACTCAGACAGACTCGGACAGGACTCGGACAGACTCGGACAGACTCAGACAGACTCGGACAGGACTCGGACAGGACTCGGATAGACTCGGACAGGACTCGGACAGACAGGACAGGACTCGGACAGGACTCGGACAGGACTCGGACAGACTCGGACAGGACTCAGACAGACTCGGACAGGACTCAGACAGACTCGGACAGGACTCGGACAGGACTCAGACAGACTCGGACAGGACTCGGACAGGACTCGGACAGGACTCGGACAGGACTCAGACAGACTCGGACAGGACTCAGACAGACTCGGACAGGACTCGGACAGGACTCGGACAGGACTCGGACAGGACTCGGACAGGACTCGGATAGACTCAGACAGACTCGGACAGGACTCGGACAGGACTCAGACAGACTCGGACAGGACTCAGACAGGACTCGGACAGGACTCGGACAGGACTCGGACAGGACTCGGACAGGACTCGGACAGACTCGGATAGACTCGGACAGACTCGGACAGACTCGGACAGACTCGGACAGCAGAGGAATCGTGTCCGGGGCTTGAGAAGGAGACTTTATTTCACATTTCAAACAGGGATCTCACGACTGTGGAAAACTGCAGCATTCTGGGATTTTAAAACTGATAACTGGGTTTGTTTTTCATAGTATATTTTTCTAGCAAGTCTGCAATATGTCACGCTCAGTGTCAGTGTAATGTCTGTTAAATGATTAGTAAAACCTTTGTCAACACAAACAACTGAAAAAGTCATGGATATTTATTGGCCAGAAACTGTCCTGTCAAATAAAGAGGCAAAAAGCTATTGTTCCTTTTTCCTTAAACCTTCTTTATTTTGCCCGGTTCTCCCCAGCGTTTAGAAGCAGAAAGCATGCATATGGGAGGAGCAGCTTTATTCCCGGAGGGATTAGGATTGTTTGGCTTGTGACTCTCATTTCCAGATTTCCCTGAAGCGCAGCTTTTCTGTTTGCACCTCATTTTTATTGGTTTTAAAGATTTAAAAATACAGCCAGAGGGTACACGAGGATAAACAAACAATAAAAATAATAAAACAACAGAATTCTGAGTCACAAATGTCAATAGGTTCATGTAACGTGTGTCCGTCGAGCCTCTAGAGGGCGCTGTGCGAGCGGAGCTGCGCATGCGCGGTGTTCTTGCGCTCTCACGTCGAGTCGCTCCGCGTTGTAAACCGCCGCGGTGAGCTTTTACGTGCTGGGGATTTAGATAACGCGAGCCGTGTTTACAATATAGACAGATTGTTCATCTTTATTCTGCTCCAGGATGAGATTTGCGAAACACAGAGAATGTTTAATAGCGGTTATTATAATGTCACGAGCGATTCTTCTCCTGTCAAGGTGAGAAGCGTCGTTTTCGGGCAGTGACGTCACGCGCGACTCTGTCAGGTATTATTATTTATACTATATATTTTTTATCTGTCATTCTCGTAATGCTTAATATCGTTTTGAATTGAATGTTTACGTTACGGAAGGCTTGTTGTCACGTGATCTGTACCTCATGTTGTCACGTGCTGTTTTGATTTTATACAATTTATTAATTACATTATGTGTAGGGCAAAACAGAGGGTATTATAGAGAGAGAGAGAGAGAGAGAGAGAGAGAGAGACTTTAATGTGTGTGTATAACTATAAAAAAAAATAAACCTACCCTGAGGAATGGGAGTAAATGGTGTGACAACTTGCCCCGGTCTGTCCTACATGTGCACTTTTTGTGTTTCATTGTTCTCTGTTTATGAGCAACCATAAAAGCATTTGAAGGTGCGATGTGTATGTTTTCCTTTGAATTGTTGCTACACAGGACGTGCTGCTTTTAAACCCAGTTCCCAGTTCCTGAGGTCAGCATGACCCTGGCATTGACCCCTGCGGCCGTGTGCCAGTGCTTCACTCTCGTGTCGCTGTGCACGTCTATCGCCGACCCCAACTGGATCCAGGTCCAGAACTGTTCCGATCCGGACAGCAAACTCATCTACGGCGTGGCCTTCACGATGCATGCGTATCAGAATCGCACAGACACAGGTTTGACAAAGTCTTTAGTGTTTTGGGCTCTACTAGAACAGGTTTGCATGCATTATTTTCCTCATATTCTCCATTGTTGCGGCTCCTCTCTTCCCAGTCTGTCAGTAACGCTCTGTTTAGTTCCTGTCTCTATGAAGCCCCTCCTTCTGAAAAGCACAATGTGCTCTGATTGGTTGGCTGGAGCGGTGTGTTGTGATTGGTGTTTGGGAAATGCCCCGCCCCCTCTCAGATGATGATGTGTTGTTAGGTTTGTTGGGCGGTCTGCACGGATGGGGGATGTGGCTGCTGTACTCGCTGGCCGCTCTCTGCTACAGCGCCGTCCTGTTCTCCAGCTTCTCTTTCCTGCTGGATTTCCTGGGAGTGGCTGTCACTCATTCAAAGCTGGTGACATCACTGCACATCTCGACAGGTGACGTCATCACACGCGTTACATTCTTTATATTTGAAAGCCGATAACCAATATATTTGCCGATAATCTAAATCCAAATTTCTGTATAATTGAGGTTTTGCTCAAACCTCTAACTAGGGATGCACCGATATGAACATTTTGACCGATACTAATAACCACTCATTCTTTATATATAAAAGCCGATAACCGATATATTGGCTGATAATCTAAATCCAAATTTTTGTATAATTAAGATTGTGCACAAACCTCTAACTTGGGATGCACTGATAAAAAAAAATGTGGCTGATAACCGATAATTCTTTATATTTGAAAGCCGATAACCGATATATTGGCCGATAAATCTAAATCCAAATGTTATATAATTTTTGAGAGCCTGATGACAAAAACAAAAGACTCACCATTAAAATCCATGTCCCAAACACACAATTATAATGTTCTCATAAAATATTTTATGCAGCCGATATGACTCATGATCGTTTATAAATCATCCCCTTGCGTATTATTGACACTCACTTTTTTCTGTTCTTGTTTCATAAAACCACTTGCATTAAGGCAAGACACTGCAGGCAAACCATTGTTTTAAGGGATGCACCGATATGAACATTTTGGTCGATATCAATAACCGATAATTCTTTATATATAAAGCCAATAACCGATATATTGTCCGATAATCTAAATCCAAATTTTTTTATAATTAAGATTTTGCACAAACCTCTAACTTGAAATGCACCGATATAAACATTCTAACCGGTAACCGATAATTCTTTATATTTGAAAGCCATCTAAATCCAGTTTTTTTAAATGTTTTTTGAGAGCCAAAACCATTAACCGATATATATTAGCTGATAAATCTAAATCCAATCTTTTGTATAATTAAGGTTTTGCACAAACCTCTAACTAGGGATGCACCGATATGAACATTTTGGTTGATACCGATAACCGATAATTCTTTATATTTGAAAGCTGATAACCGATATATTGGCTGATAAATCTAAATCCAAATTTTTTATGTTTTTTGAGAGCCAAAGCCGATAAACGCTACATTGTCCGATAATCAAAATCCAAATTTTTGTATAATTAAGGTTTTGCTCAAACCTCTAACTAGGGACGCACCGGTATGAACGTTTTGGCCGATACGATAACCAAACTTTATATTCGAAAGCTGATAACCGATATATTGGCCGATAAATCTAAATAAAAAAATGTTATATCATTTTTGAGAGCCTGATTACAAAAACAAAAGTCTCATCATTAAATCCATGCCCCAAACACACAATTATAATGTTCTGATGATAATTTTATGTCGCCGATATGACCGACTTGAACTGTATTTTCCTTTTTTGAAGTGATTCCAATCATATTTCAAGCAAGTCAAAACCATCTCAGCGGAAGCAAATAATACATTATTTATCGGCTGTAATAAATCGGCCAAATTTTCTTACTGGGCCGATAACATGAAAAATGAACATATATCGGTTGATACCGATATGGTGGCGATATATGGTGCATCCCTAACATACACTGGTTCATTTTGGTCTATTTTGCCTCCATAAGTGACTAGTGGAAAGAAAACATCCAGAACACACATTTAAGTGTTTATTGCATTGCACTTTATTTGTTTGCATCTGTAGAATTCAATCCATCTCTTTAGTCGGAAATCTCCACTTCAGCAGCTTTACACACACCAAATTCATATCTATATTCTAAAGGTTTGTTCATATATCGTTTGCATGATTTATACAACATTTAACCCCTTAAAACATGATTCAAATATGTTTTTTTCATGTCTGTTGACAGCAATCTAGAATCTCCATGTTGGGACAGAAATGAGTGCATATTTAATGACATGTCTCATTTGCATATTTAAACAGTACATTTCACTTGTAACACAAAACAGTTGTCTGAATGTACTGTGATTAATCGACTGGTAATAACTCTTAGTTAGTTAGTGATATCTAGTGCCGTAAGTCAGGGATTCTTATTGTGAGGCGTCAGATTTTAAGGTTAATTTCCATAATTTAATAACACATTTGCATGCTTGCGGTTCTCTAATGTTGGTTAATGGTCACATGACTTGCAGCTAACATCTTTTTTAGTAAGTATTTTATGTGGACTGTTGTTAATTGCACACTTTTATGATTTAATTAAAAAGGATTCATAATATTAATACAAATGCAGCCTTAATGAGCAGAAAAACAGAAAGCATCAAAGATAGAACAGTATATTTAATAAGTATTTATCACAGTTTGTGTTTATGTTTAATGTGATCTGAATCACTCACTAATGTCCGTTTCCTCTGGTTTCAGCGGTCAGCTGTGTGGCGGTGCTGGGAGTGTGTGCGGCCTGTATGTGTGTGATCGAACACAACCTGCAGCGAGGGAAACGCACCTCACCGCCGGACCGCGGCACGCTACTCTGCCTGCTCCCCGGAGAAAGCTTCTTCATCGAGATCTTGGGCCTGCTCTTCTCTTTCATGGCGTGCGCTTTCGCCTTCAAGGGTCGGCCGGAACCCGTTAGGTCATGTGACTACCTGAGCGTGGGCGGAGAGGACAGTGATACGGAGCCTTTGATTGGTGGAGCTGAGAGGGAGGAGTAAAGACGTCAGAGGTTCACTTGGTTCATGCACTTTATTTTATTATGACGGAAACATGAGCAGTCAGGAACACATGGACCAATCGCAGAGCGGGAAGTTGAATTGAATTGGTCACACAGGATGTAGAGGTGGAATGACAGGAATTATTCATTTATTATTTTTTTAAAGATTTAGTTATTTCAGAACATAAACTAAATGAAAATGAGAACTGTTACTGAAATAAAATAAGTTTTTTATATTTTATTTTATTCAAATCAATTCAGGTTTATTTTATTTTAAGCAATAATTTTAAATAACCCTGATAAAACATAATTCATTTGGACTAAATTATATATTTTTACTTCCATTTCTCAGAATTAATTTGGCATTTTTATCTTATGTTGTTATTTGCTAACTTTTGTCATACAGCACCAAAAATAATTGTTTTGGATCTATTTTAAAATTTCAAATTCTGGTAAAGTCGTCTACCACAATAATCCATAAAATCAAATTTCATTTAAGACTTTACAATCAAATTCAGTTTCTAGCTTTTTTACATCTGCATATGAATTAAATACATATTTCGTCATTCTAAAATATTGGTAGCGTCATCTAATGTTTCTTAAAAATAGCCTTTTGATAATGTAGAGGCAAAAAACCCTGTAAGGGAACGATTTACTTAATTTGCAGTTCTGTGTCCAGTTTGCTAATTCAACTCAAATTCAGTTCAGTATTAAATATCTGGCTCACTGATGTCGCTGCAGGAACCAAAGAGAGGAGCACAACTTCTGTTATTTATTACTGATATGCTGCTGCCTTCAAGTCCTGCTGGACAGTAATGCAAAATAAATCCCATATCAAATCTAGGCAGGTGGAGCTGGGGAGGTGGAGGGGCTCAGAGGAGCTCTAGATTACAGCAAACACTGAACCAGAGCAAGCGATCCCATTGGCTGCAGGACCAGCAGGGCCAATCAGCTTGTGCCGTGCGGTAATGATGCGTTTGCCTTCTTAGAGTTCATGACTGGACTAGATATTTCTCTCTCTTTTGCGCTTACTAATGTTATGAACGCCGCATAATGAAGAGCAAAGTGTGTCATTAATGCTTCATGCTGCCAGAATTATGGGAAATGTCGTTTTTTTGTGATCATTCCGACATGACTTGAAGAAGGCAGCGTGAGATCCTCATAGATGAGCACAACTGCCACTTGTTTTCTACTCTCGGACCAAATCCAGAAACCACTAAAAGTCACACTCGGTTTGTTTCAGGGATTTGAGAGCCGTTCATTAATTACACCGATCAGGCATAACATTATGACCGGTGAAGTGAATAACACTGATGCTCTCTTCATCACGGCTCCTGTTAGTGGGTGGGATATATTAGGCAGCAAGTGAACATTTTGTCCTCAAAGTTGATGTGTTAGAAGCAGGAAAAATGGGCAAGCGTAAGGATTTGAGCAAGTTTGACAAGGGCCAGATTGTGATGGCTAGACGACTGGGTCAGAGCATCTCCAAAACTGCAGCTCTTGTGGGGTGTTCCCGGTCTGCAGTGGTCAGGATCTATCAAAAGTGCTCCAAGGAAGGAACAGTGGAGAACCGGCCACAGGGTCATGGGCGGCCAAGGCTCATTGATGCACGTGGGGAGCGAAGGCTGGCCCGTGTGGTCCGATCAAACAGACGAGCTACTGGAGCTCAAACTGCTCAAGAAGTTAATGCTGGTTCTGATAGAAAGGTGTCAGAATACTTAGACACTTAGGAAGGTGGTCATAATGTTATGCCTGATCGGTGTATATGTGAACGCTCCACATGAACTCTTTATACTGAAACAAACTCAGACCTTTATACTGCATAATCATATTTACTATTCAATTTGTGCATAAATGAGAAGAAATCGTATAAAACTCAATATAATGTTGTAGTTGACCAGGTGTGAACAGAAAGTGGACCGAGACCCGATCAGCGTTCAGATGGACTAAACTAAGATCGGAGTCCACTTTTAATGCACATACAACGTGAAAATCTATTTCACTTAAAGTGTGTAAACTGAGATATTCAGGGCTGTTTTTCATCTTCTGGTGATTTCTGTAGATAAATGACTCAAACACCAATCCTCAGCGTGCCTTGAGCTTCCTGGAAAACATTTATTTTGTAATGTAAAAGGTTTTTAGAGCTGTTAAAGGGATACTTCAACTGAAAAATATCTGATATCTGCTCGTGATATTTTTGCGTCTTTGAACACAAAAGACGATATTTTAAAGAATGTCGATAAGCAAAAAGTTGCTGGTCCCCATTGACTTCCATTATATGAAAAATACTATGGAAGTCAATGGGGACTGGAAACTGTTCGGCACCAACATTCTTCAAAATACCTTCTTTTGTGTTCAACAGAAGAATGAAGCTCATACGTGTTTAGAGCAACTTGAGGACGAGTAAATAATAGATTTACAGCTCGTCCATGAAACATAAAGAGTTTTATGTTTTCTAGCTAACGTTGATCTCGATGAGTCTCATACTGTATTTGTATTTCCCACATTTAAATATTGTGCTTTTCTCGTTTGATTGTTCTGTTATTTCAGTGTAATTATGATGTATGATATCGTTCATCTCAAAAATTCTGTAATTACTCACTTTCATGTTGTACAAACCTTTCTTTCGTCTCATTAAGGGCAAGATTATAAGTGAATAATGACTTAAATGTGATGCAAATATTATATAACTTCAGAATATAATGCACAGATCATATGATATATTTATACACTATATTGCCAAAAGATGAGACGCCTGCCTTTACATGCACATGATCTTTAATGCCATCCCATTCTTAATCCGTAGGGTTTAATATGGAGTCGGCCCACCCTTTGCAGCTCTAACAGCTTCAGCTCTTCTGGGAAGGCTTTCCACAAGGTTTAGGAGTGTGTTTATGGGGATTTTTGACCATTCTTCTAGAAGCGCATTTGTGAGGTCAGGCACTGATGTTGGACGAGAAGGCCTGGCTCGCAGTCTCCGCTCTAATTCATCCCAAAGGTGTTCTATCGGGATGAGGTCAGGACTCTGTGCAGGCCAGTCAAGTTCCTCCACACCAAACTCGCTCATCCATGTCTTTATGGACCGACGCTTTGTGCACTGGAGCGCAGTCATGTTGGGACAGGAAGGGGCCGTCCCCAAACGGTTCCCACAAAGTTGGGAGCATGAAATTGTCCAAAATGTCTTAGTATGCTGAAGCATTAAGAGTTCCTTTCACTGGAACTAAGGGGTCAAGCCCAACCCCTGAAAAACAACGCCACCCCATAATCCCCCCTCCACCAAACTTTACACTTGGCACAATGCAGTCAGGCAAGTCCCGTTCTCCTGGCAACCCCCAAACCCAGACTCGCCCATGGGATTGTCAGACAGAGAAGCGTGATTGGTCACTCAGAGAACACATCTCCACTGCTCTAGAGTCCAGTGGAGGCGTGCTTTACTCCACTGCATCCCACACTTTGCATTGCACTTGGTGATGTAAGGCTTGGATGAGCTGCTCGGCCATGGAAACTCATTCCATGAAGCTCTCTCCGCACTGTTCTTGAGCTCATCTGAAGGCCACAGAAGTTTGGAGGTCTGGAGCTATTGACTCTGCAGAAAGTTGGTGACTTCTGCGCACTGTGACCCTCAGCATGCGCTGACCCCGCTCTGTGATTTCACTTCGTGGCTGAGTTGCTGTTGTTCCCAATCGCTTCCACTTTGTTATAATCCCACTAACAGTTGAGCGTGGAATATTTAGTAGTGAGGAAATTTCAGGAATGGACTTATTGCACAGGTGGCAACCTATCACGGTCCCAGGCTTGAGTTCACTGAGCTCCTGAGAGCGACCCATTCTTTCACAAATGTGTGTAGAAGCGTCTGCATGCCTAGTGCTTGATTTATACACCTGTGCCATGAAGGGATTGAACACCTGAACTCAGTGTTTGGAGGGGCGGCACAATACTTTTGGCAATATAGTGTATGTGCATATTTCACAGTAATCATCGTTTTGTCCTTAACAGAGACATGGTAAACACTGTGATTTTAAAAAGTATTACTACACGCCGTGTCTAAAGAAGAAATATTTGTTCATGTGTGGTGAAGCCATTGTGTTTAATCATATGTAATACAAAAAAACATATATCTTCATGGTTTCTTGTCGAAAAGTTGAGCTTCAAAGGTTTTGACGATCTGGACCGTTCACTGAATCAACCCTCCGTGTTCGCAGTGGAATCATGGGAAGTGCCTTAATTTCTCTCGCTCTAATTAGGCTCGCTCTCCGTTACGTCACATGGCACCAGCCTGTGCTCCAGTAGGCTGGAGACCATCGCCATAGTAACCTTGAGACATTGTTGATGTCACCGATGTGTTTGTGAATGGAGAGGACGTGATGTGACGTTTATCAGCTCCATGATTCGTCTAGTGTTTCTGTGTTTATTAAACCATGATTAAAGTATAATAGAAATGATGTGGAACTGGAGGACAGCTGATATTTGCACTGACAGGACCGTGTGTATCGCGAGGAGGAAACGAGCAATCTTCATCTCACGTGTTTCACGAGTTTGTTTTTAAAGCAATGCATGCGTCACATATACATCATGTCTATTGGTGGAATATTATATTAGTTCTGATGATGTCATTTATGCCTGATGAAGCTTTAAATATTTAAATGAAGATAATGCTTTGAGCAATACAACGATCTCACTTTATTTCCTTTATCTTACTAATCAAATCACTTTACAATGTTAGTTCAGAGTGCATTAACTAATGTTAACAGATACAATGCTTTGTCATTGTTACATGCAGTTACTATAGTAATAACTATGCATAATTACACACAACTAAACTAAATCCTAATCCTGTAGTAAATACATTTAAATATATATTTACACTGAAGTGCAACCCATCATTTTAAAGTGTCATTGTGACAGTGCAAATATACATTTAAGTACTGAGTAATATTAAGTTACTACATGTGCTTACTACAGGGTTGGTTGCATGTAATTATGCATAATTTATAGTTATTACTATAGTAACTACATGTGTAACTATGACACTGTAAAATAAAGTGTAACCGATACGTAATGATTTTAATAATGCATTAGTAAATGTAGAGTATGTTCGGGTAATGTATTTAATGAGACCTTATTGTAAAGCGTCACCTGAACACATTATAACGCCACTTCACACTTATTTGAGCTGTTTAGGCGTGCAGATTTAGATCAGGTGCGCCTGTAGTTTTCTATTATGCAAATTCACTTTTACTTACGGTAAGAAGATTTCTAAGATGAATTCTAACTCTCAAAACGTAAATCTAAAATAAGTTTATATAAAGTTACATAGTCCTAGACGACTGGGTCAGAGCATCTCCAGAACTGCAGCTCTTGTGGGGTGTTCCCGGTCTGCAGTGGTCAGGATCTATCAAAAGTGCTCCAAGGAAGGAACAGTGATGAACCGGCCACAGGGTCATGGGCGGCCAAGGCTCATTGATGCACGTGGGGAGCGAAGGCTGGCCCGTGTGGTCCGATCAAACAGACGAGCTACTGGAGCTCAAACTGCTCAAGAAGTTAATGCTGGTTCTGATAGAAAGGTGTCAGAATACACAGAGCATCTCAGTTTGTTGCGTATGGGGCGGCATAGCCGCTGACCAGTCAGGGTGCCCATGCTGACCCTGTCCACACCGAAAGCACCAACAGTGGCACGTGAGCATCAGAACTGGACCACGGAGCGATGGAAGAAGGTGGCCTGGTCTGAGGAATCACGTGTTCTTTTACATCACGTGGATGGCGGGTGTGTGTGCGTGGCTTCCTGGGGAACACATGGCACCAGGATGCACTATGGGAAGAAGGCGAGCCGGCGGAGGCAGTGTGATGCTTTGGGCAATGTTCTGCTGGGAAACCTTGGGTCCTGCCATCCATGTGGATGTTCCTTTGACACGTACCACCTACCTAAGCATTGTTGAGACCATGTACAGCCTTTCATGGAAACGGTATTCCCTGGTGGCTGTGGCTCTTCCAGCAGGATAATGCTCCTGACACAAAGCACAAATGCTTCAGGAATGGTTTGAGGAGCACAACAACGAGTTTGAGGTGTTGACTTGGCCTCCAAATTCCCCAGATCTCAATCCAATCGAGCATCTGTGAGATGAGCTGAACAAACAAGTCCGATCCATGGAGGCTTCACCTCACAACTTACAGGTCTTAAAGGATCTGCTGCTAACATCTTGGTGCCAGATATCACAGCACACCTTCAGGGGTCTAGAGGAGTCCATGCCTCGACGGGTCAGCAAAAGGGGGACCAACACAATATTAGGAAGGTGGTCATAATGTTATGCCTGATCGGTGTATTTCAGTCTAATCTTATTTATTTTTAATTTCTGAATGTAGCGATTTGTATAAAATCATTCGTTTTGTCTTGTGGTGTATGTAAACATCTATTATGTGAAATATCTTATCTTATTAACGTAAACACCAATCGCTGTTGACTTTAACAAATTATTTAATTTAAACATTAATCTAAAATACTTGTCAGATGTAACTGTAATTTGATTGACACCTATTTAAAATATAACTGTAATGAAATACAATACTCAAATTTTGTATTTTAAATACGTAAATATGCTGTTATAATCGGTTGATGATATGCAGGAAGGGGGCGTGGCCGCCCGCGTCCAAAAGGGGCGGGGCGCAGGTGGGTGTGTCTCTCAGCTGATGCGCGCCTCTCGCTCGCTCTCAGTCGCGCGCGCGCACTTCATCTCCGTCGCGGGCGTCAGCGGCAACGCATCGCGCGTTCGTTCGCAACGGCAGAGCAGCATCGGAACGGACGGACAGACGGATCCGCGGCGAGACAGTGAGTGAGTGTGTGAGTGGTGCTGATGCTGCTGTTGTCATGGAGGGATGCGGATGCAGTGATGCATCATTGTGCATGAGCAGTAGCGCGCATTATGTAATGTGATCAGGTGAGCGCTGGATCTCCATTGTGCTGCTGATGCTGGCGCGAGATGGAGGCGCTTTACGGTGTTATGATCAACGCGGATATTGAATGCATCCGGTCACTGGTTAGTAGCATCACTAGGCCCGTTCACCGATCATGTCCGCTTGCGCGAGCCGCTTCGGGAGGTGAAGATGTGCTTTAGTGCGTATTATGGGATGTCATCTGTAGAGCACGAGGGCTGTTTGTGTACAGGCCTTCATCTCCTGTTTTTACTGTCATCTTGTGTGTGTGTGTGTGTGTGCGCGTGCAGTGCGCATTAACACTGCATGTTTACATGTATGCATCGCATGGCCTTTGTGCCTGAGCTCATGCGCGGATCATTGAGGAGTGTGTCAGGGTGATTATGAGAGTATGTCAGTGTGTGTGTCGGATATATGAAGCATGTGAGCGGTGATGTAATGCCAGTGAGTGAGTGAGTGTGGTAGTAGAGGCACGTGCCAGTGCTGATCTGATCCAGTGATGGAGGCTCTGCTGGACCACTCGTGCTACTGCACACTTGTGCGTGTGTGTGTGTGTGTGTGTGTGTGTGTGTGTGTGTGTGTGTGTGTGCTTTTACAGACAACAATCATGTTGGACATGCACCGTGGTATACAAATATAGAAATCATTAAAATGCCAAGATATGCATATATGATGCATGAGAACTGCATAGTGTTGACCCAGATGTTGCTTTACCCTCGCAAAGTAGTAAAATAATGGTATCAAAAGTCCGGCATCTCAAACATGAACTGAGGCGCTGAACATTCACTTTGCTTAATCTAGACTCTTTCAGGATAAACTATTGAAATATTTAGCTCTAATGTTGAATGTTGAAATAAATCATGCTAGCAACGTTAAAACAACAGAAATGTGTTAAATCATGCTAACATTGTGATAAATCATGTTAGTATTGTGCTAAATCATGCTAGAAACATGTTAAAACATGCTAACAACGTGAAAACATGCCATCAATGATAAATCATGCTAGCAGTGTGTTAAATCATGCTAGCAACATGTTAAAAAAATGCTAACAACATTAAAACAACAGCAATGTGTTAAATCATGTTAACATTGTGATAAATCATGCTAACAACATGTTAAAACATGCCTACAACTTTAAAACATGCCATCAATGATAAATCATGCTAGCAGTGTGTTAAATCATGCTAGCAACATGTTAAAACATGCCTACAACTTTAAAACATGCCATCAATGATAAATCATGCTAGCAGTGTGTTAAATCATGCTAGCAGTGTGTTAAATCATGCTAGCAACATGTTAAAACATGCCAGCAATGTTAAATCATACTGGTATTGTTAAATCATGTTAGCAACATCTTCAAAAATGACAGCAATGTGTTAAATCATGTTAGTATTGTGCTAAATCATGCCTGCAACGTTAAAACATGCCAGCAATGATAAATCATGCTAGTATTGCTAAATAATGCTAGCAACATGTTAAAACATGCCTACAACGTTAAAACATGCCAGCAATGATAAATCATGCTAGCAACATTAAAAAGCGACAGCAGTGTGTTAAATCATGTTAACATTATGATAAATCATGTTAGCAACATGTTAAAACATGCCTGCAATGTTAAATCATGCTGGTATTGTTAAATCATGCTAGCAACGTTAAAACAACAGAAATGTGTTAAATCATGTTAGTATTGTGATAAATCATGTTAGTATTGTGTGCTAAATCATGCTAGAAACATGTTAAAACATGCTAACAACGTGAAAACATGTCTGCAACATTAAAACATGCCATCAATGATAAATCATGCTAGCATTGTGTTAAATCATGCTAGCAACATGTTAAAAAATGCTAACAACATTAAAACAACAGCAATGTGTTAAATCATGTTAGTATTGTGCTAAGTCATGCTAACAACATGTTAAAACATGCTAACAACGTTAAAACATGCCTGCAATGTAAAAAAAATGCCAGCAATGTTAAATCATACTGGTATTGTTAAATCATGTTAGCAACATCTTCAAAAATGACAGCAATGTGTTAAATCATGTTAGTATTGTGCTAAATCATGCCTGCAACGTTAAAACATGCCAGCAATGATAAATCATGCTAGTATTGCTAAATAATGCTAGCAACATGTTAAAACATGCTAGCAACATATTAGAAATGACAGCAATGTGTTAAATCATGCTAGCATTGTGATAAATCATGCTAACAACATGTTAAAACATGCCTACAACTTTAAAACATGCCATCAATGATAAATCATGCTAGCAGTGTGTTAAATCATGCTAGCAGTGTGTTAAATCATGCTAGCAACATGTTAAAACATGCCAGCAATGTTAAATCATACTGGTATTGTTAAATCATGTTAGCAACATCTTCAAAAATGACAGCAATGTGTTAAATCATGTTAGTATTGTGCTAAATCATGCCTGCAACGTTAAAACATGCCAGCAATGATAAATCATGCTAGTATTGCTAAATAATGCTAGCAACATGTTAAAACATGCCTACAACGTTAAAACATGCCAGCAATGATAAATCATGCTAGCAACATTAAAACGACAGCAGTGTGTTAAATCATGTTAACATTATGATAAATCATGTTAGCAACATGTTAAAACATGCCTGCAATGTTAAATCATGCTGGTATTGTTAAATCATGCTAGCAACGTTAAAACAACAGAAATGTGTTAAATCATGTTAGTATTGTGATAAATCATGTTAGTATTGTGTGCTAAATCATGCTAGAAACATGTTAAAACATGCTAACAACGTGAAAACATGTCTGCAACATTAAAACATGCCATCAATGATAAATCATGCTAGCATTGTGTTAAATCATGCTAGCAACATGTTAAAAAATGCTAACAACATTAAAACAACAGCAATGTGTTAAATCATGTTAGTATTGTGCTAAGTCATGCTAACAACATGTTAAAACATGCTAACAACGTTAAAACATGCCTGCAATGTAAAAAAAATGCTAGCAATGATAAATCATGCTGGCAACATGTTAAAACATGTTAGCAATGGGTTAAATCATGCTAGCAATTTGTTAATATCTATCTATCTATTGTTCATGTTAAATCATATTAGCAACATGTTACGACATGTTATCAATATGTTACTTCATGTTAAAGAATGCTAGCAATGTACTAAATCATGCTAACAACATGTTAAAACATGTTACCAGTGTTAAATCATGTTATCAACATGGTAAAACATGTTAACAATGTGGTAATTCATGCTACCAGTGTTAAACCATGCTAGCAAAATATTAACCATATTAGCAATATGCTAATTGATGCTAGAAACATGTTAGCAATGTGTTAAAAAACTAGATACATATGCAACTTGTTTTCACAAATGATAGTGGCCATGATCAGAATTGAAAATGTAATGGATTTGCTGTGATTTCCTTCATTAATCTGAGCGTAAACGCTGGATTTACAGCCACAGTGGGTGTGGTTGGTTAATGTTTATCTTCATCAGGGTCATCCGTGTTGATGTTTACATGCGCTTCACGAGAGGAAGCAGTTCTGCGTGTATAATTCTCACGGGACACACGTATGTCGTTTATTTACAGATATATTTCCTTTTTCTTGAACTGTCAGTAATCGAGAAATATAACATTCTGATCTGCTACTTAAGCTTTTTCTTCTTCTTCTGAGAGTGTAATTTCAAAATGCATGTCCTGCTAGAGCAGTGGTGCTCAACCCGGGGCCGGGGCCACTCGAGGGCCTCAACACACTTCCAGAAGGCCTCAAGATGACTTCAAATGATTTCAAATAAGACAAAACAAGCATGAAATAAGCTGGAACAACTATGGGGGCCTTGAAGCCAAAAAGGTTGAGGTTCACTGCCATGTCCACCATCGGCTCAGACCTCACACTTCTGACTCGAGTCGCTGTATCTTTTCAAAATGATCCGAATTATGAATTTCGAATGAAAAATAACAATCAAAACTAGGAAAAAATCCCTTAGATTTACACTGACAGAATGTTCAAATGAGCCAAAACTGTCTGTCTATCTATCTGTCCTTCCGTCCGTCTTATCGGTCTGTCTGTCTATCCGTCCATCTATCCATCTGTCTATCATCCATCTATCCATCCATCCTTCCATTTGACTATCCATCCATCCACCCGTCTATCCATCCATCCGTCTATCCGTCCATTCATCTGTCTATCTGTTCATCTATCCATCTCTCTATCATCCATCCGTCCATCCATCCATCCATCCATCCATCTGTCTATCATCTATCCATTTGACTATCCATCCATCCATCCATCTGTCTATCATCCATCTATCCATCTGTCTATCATCCATCTATCCATCTGTCTATCATCCATCTATCCATCCATCCATCCATCTGTCTATCATCCATCTATCCATCCATCCATCCATCTGTCTATCATCTATCCATTTGACTATCCATCCATCCATCCATCCATCCATCCATCCATCTGTCTATCATCCATCTATCCATCTGTCTATCATCCATCTATCCATCCATCCATCCATCTGTCTATTATCCATCTATCCATCCATCCATCCATCCATCTGTCTATCATCTATCCATTTGACTATCCATCCATCCATCCATCTGTCTATCATCCATCCATTTGACTATCCATCCATCTATCCATCTGTCTATCATCCATCTATCCGTCTGTCTGTCCATTTGACTATCCATCATCTATCCGTCCATCTGTCCATCTATCCATTTGACTATCCATCCATCTATCCATCTGTCTATCATCCACCTATCCATCCATCCTTCCATTTGACTATCCATCCATCTATCCGTCCATCCATCCATCCGTCTATCGGTCCATTCATCTGTCTATCCGTTCATCTATCCATCTGTCTATCATCCATCCATCTGTCTATCCATCCATCCATCTGTATATCTGTCCATCCATCTGTCTATCCATCCATCCATCCTTCTATTTGACTATCCATCCATCTGTCAATCTGTCTGTCTGTCCATTTGACTATCCATCCATTTGACTATCCATCCATCATCCATCTGTCCATCCATCATCCATCCATCCATCTATCTGTCTATCCATCCATTTATCTGTCCATCCATCCATCCTTCCATTTGACTATCCATCCATCCATCCATCCATCCATCCATCTGTCTGTCTGTCCATTTGACTATCCATCCATCCATTTGACTATCCGTCCATCATCCATCTGTCCATCCATCCATCCATTTGACTATCCGTCCATCATCCATCTGTCTATCCATCCATCCATCTATCTGTATATCTGTCCATCCACCCATCCATCCATCCATCCATCCATCTGTCTGTCCATTTGACTATCCACCATATATCCGTCCGTCCATCTGTCTGTCTGTCCATTTGACTATCCATCATCTATCCGTCCATCTGTCCATTTCACTATCCATCTGTCTATCTATCCATTCATCTAGATAGATGTAGTCTTTATACATGATAATGTGTACACCACTTTTCAAAAGTTTGGGGCCAGTAAGATCTTTTTGTTGATGTTGAAAGAAATTGCCGGTAATATTTTTATTCCGTAAGGATGCGTTCAATTGATTCAAAGTGAGAGTAAAAATTTCTGTTCTTTTTCTTTCTATTCATCAAAGAACCCTGAAAAATAAATCTCACGGTTTCCACAAAAATCTGTTTCCAACACTGATAATAATCATAAATGTGTGTTGATCATCAGATCCTCATCTGAGAATGATCAGTGAAGGATCATGTGACACTGAAGACTGGAGTAATGATGATAAATTCAGCTTTGATCACAGGAATAAATCACACTTTACTATATATTCACACAGAGAACAGCTGATTTTCACTGGAGGAATATTTCACAATTTTATTGCAGCCTTGGTGAGACTTCTTTCAAAAATCGTACCAACCCTAAACTTCTGACTGGTATAGGCCCTCATATTTTGGTGTAACCTCTGCTGGTGTGTTGTGTTGCAGTGTGTGTGTGTGTGACCCGGCTCACTTCCCCTTCATGCCCGTGTGTGCTGGCGCTGTGGGCGGCGGAGTGAAGCGCTCGAGGCTCCTGGCATGGGCAGCGTAGGGAGCGGGGCCTCCAGTCAGCGGCCCATCACCATGCGCAGCGTGGGCACCCGCACCACCCCAAACGGCCCCCTGGTGGCCGCACCGCCTCCCGCCTCAGCCCGCCGCCGCCTGGATGACCGCAGCTTCAGTGCCGACCGCATCCCCGGCCCGAGCACCAAGACCAAGGGCGTCTCCGCTGACGAACGGGACTACGCTCGCCATCACGCCGACCCGGAGCGCGCCGCACCTCACAACGCCAACCGGCAGCAGACGGTCAACGGCGAGAGGCTGGTGACCAACGTGGTGTTCGCCAATGGGGCGCGGAGGGAGGGACACCGGCGCGGAGAGAGTCTGGACCTGTGTGGGAACAACATCGTGCTGAACAACGACAAGAACAGCAGCCATCAAGCTCCGCCGCAGCACAAGGACAAGAGCAAAGCCAAACCCGATAATCACAACCCTCCCAACATCCTGCCCGTCTCCGGGAAACTCGAGCATGCACAGGTACAGGCTCTGTGATTTAAGAATGTGTATATACAGTGGCAGGCTGTGTGTGTGAATGTGTGTGTCATTACCTGATGATCTACGGCTGTGTGTGTGAGTGTGTGTGTCATTCCCTGATGATCCACGGCTGTGTGTGTGAGTGTGTGTGTCATTCCCTGATGATCCACGGCTGTGTGTGCGAGTGTGTGTGTGTGTCATTCCTTGATGATCCACGGCTGTGTGTGTGTCATTCCCTGATGATCCACGGCTGTGTGTGTGAGTGTGTGAACGAGTCCCTTGTTTGTCCTGAGCAGTTAAACTGACCAATGTTCTTCAGAAAATTCTCCAAATTCTTCAGTTTTCCGGCATCTTCTGCATATTTGAACCCTTTCCAGCAGTGACTATGTGATTCTGTGTGTGTGTGTGTGTGTGTGTGTGTGTGTGTGTGTGTGCAGTGACTGTGTGATTCTGTGTGTTTGTGTGCAGTGACTGTGTGATTCTGTGTGTGCGTGATTCTGTGTGTGTAATCCTGTGTGTGTGTGTGTATGTGTGTGCAGTGACTGTGTGATTCTGTGTGTTTGTGTGCAGTGACTGATTCTGTGTGTGTGTGCGATTCTGTGTGTGTGTGTGTTTGTGTGCAGTGACTGTGTGATTCTGTGTGTGTGTGTGTGCAGTGACTGTGTGATTCTGTGTGTGTGTGTGTTTGTGTGCAGTGACTGTGTGATTCTATGTGTGTGTGTTTGTGTGCAGTGACTGTGTGATTCTGTGTGTGTGTGTGTGTTTGTGTGCAGTGACTGTGTGATTCTGTGTGTGTGTGTGTGTGTGTGTGTTTGTGTGCACTGACTGTGATTCTGTGTGTGTTTGTGTGCAGTGACTGTGATTCTGTGTGTGTGTGCAGTGACTGTGTGATTCTGTGTGTGTGTTTGTGTGCAGTGACTATGTGATTGTGTGTTTGTGTGCAGTGACTGTGATTCTGTGTGCGTGATTCTGTGTTTGTGTGCAGTGACTGTGATTCTGTGTGTGCGTGATTCTGTGTGTTTGTGTGCAGTGACTGTGATTCTGTGTGTGCGTGATTCTGTGTGTGTGTGTGTGTGTGTGTGTGTGCAGTGACTGTGTGATTCTGTGTGTGTGTGATTCTGTGTGTGTGTGCAGTGACTGTGTGATTCTGTGTGTGTGTGATTCTGTGTGTGTGTGCAGTGACTGTGATTCTGTGTGCGTGATTCTGTGTGTGTGTGTGTGTGTGTGCAGTGACTGTGTGATTCTGTGTGTGTGTGCAGTGACTGTGTGATTCTGTGTGTGTGTGATTCTGTGTGTGTGTGCAGTGACTGTGATTCTGTGTGTCTGTGATTCTCTGTGTGTGTGCAGTGACTGTGATTCTGTGTGTGTGTTATTCTGTGTGTGTGTGCAGTGACTGTGTGATTCTGTGTGTGTGTGATTCTGTGTGTGTGTGCAGTGACTGTGATTCTGTGTGCGTGATTCTGTGTGTGTGTCTGTGTGTGTGCAGTGACTGTGTGATTCTGTGTGTGTGTGCAGTGACTGTGTGATTCTGTGTGTGTGTGATTCTGTGTGTGTGCAGTGACTGTGATTCTGTGTGTCTGTGATTCTCTGTGTGTGTGCAGTGACTGTGATTCTGTGTGTGTGTTATTCTGTGTGTGTGTGCAGTGACTGTGTGATTCTGTGTGTGTGTGATTCTGTGTGTGTGTGCAGTGACTGTGATTCTGTGTGCGTGATTCTGTGTGTGTGTCTGTGTGTGTGCAGTGACTGTGTGATTCTGTGTGTGATTCTGTGTGTGTGTGCAGTGACTGTGTGATTCTGTGTGTGTGTGATTCTGTGTGTGTGTGCAGTGACTGTGATTCTGTGTGTCTGTGATTCTCTGTGTGTGTGCAGTGACTGTGATTCTGTGTGTGTGTTATTCTGTGTGTGTGATTCTGTGTGTGTGTGTGTGCAGTGACTGTGATTCTGTGTCTGTGTGTGCAGTGACTGTGATTCTGTGTGTGTGTGCAGTGACTGTGTGTGTGTGTGCAGTGACTGTGTGATTCTGTGTGTGTGCAGTGACTGTGTGATTCTGTGTGTGTGTGATTCTCTGTGTGTGTGTGTGTGTGTGTGTGTGTGTGTGTGTGTGTGTGTGCAGTGACTGTGTGATTCTGTATGTGTGTGATTCTGTCTGTGTGTGCAGTGACTGTGATTCTGTGTGTGTGTGTGATTCTGTGTGTGTGTGTGCGCGTGCAGTGACTGATTCTGTGTGTGTGTGTGTGTGCAGTGACTGTGATTCTGTATGTGTGTGATTCTGTGTGTGTGTGCAGTGACTGTGATTCTGTGTGTGTGTGTGTGTGCAATGACTGTGTGTATGTGTGTGTGCAGTGACTGTGATTCTGTGTGTGTGTGTGTGTGTGTGATTCTGTGTGTGTGTGATTCTGTGTGTGTGTGCAGTGACTGTGTGATTCTGTGTGTGTGTGTGTGCAGTGACTGTGATTCTGTGTGTGTGTGATTCTCTGTGTGTGTGCAGTGACTGTGATTCTGTGTGTGTGTTATTCTGTGTGTGTGTGCAGTGACTGATTCTGTGTGTGTGTGTGTGTGCAGTGACTGTGTGTGTGTGTGCAGTGACTGTGTGATTCTGTGTGTGTGCAATGACTGTGTGATTCTGTGTGTGTGTGATTCTCTCTGTGTGTGTGTGTGTGTGTGTGTGTATGTGTGTGCAGTGACTGTGTGATTCTGTGTGTTTGTGTGCAGTGACTGTGATTCTGTGTGTGTGTGTGTGTGTGATTCTGTGTGTGTGTGATTCTGTGTGTGTGTGTGTGTGTGTGCGTGCAGTGACTGTGATTCTGTGTGTGTGCAGTGACTGTGTGATTCTGTGTGTGTGTGCAGTGACTGTGTGATTCTGTGTGTGTATGCAGTGACTGTGTGATTCTGTGTATGTGTGTGTGATTCTGTGTATGTGTGTGTGTGTGTGTGTGTGCAGTGACTGTGTGATTTTGTGTGTGTGTGTGTAATTCTGTGTGTGTGTGTGCAGTGACTGTGTGTTCTGTGTGTGTGTGATTCTGTGTGTGTGCAGTGAGTGTGATTCTGTGTGTGTGCAGTGACTGTGATTCTGTGTGCGTGTTATTCTGTGTGTGTGATTCTGTGTGTGTGTGTGTGCAGTGACTGTGATTCTGTGTCTGTGTGTGCAGTGACTGTGATTCTGTGTGTGTGTGCAGTGACTGTGTGTGTGTGCAGTGACTGTGTGATTCTGTGTGTGTGCAGTGACTGTGTGATTCTGTGTGTGTGTGTGTGTGTGTGTGTGTGTGTGTGTGTGTGTGTGTGTGTGCAGTGACTGTGTGATTCTGTGTGTGTGTGATTCTGTGTGTGTGTGCAGTGACTGTGATTCTGTGTGTGTGTGTGATTCTGTGTGTGTGTGTGTGCGCGTGCAGTGACTGATTCTGTGTGTGTGTGTGTGCAGTGACTGTGATTCTGTATGTGTGTGATTCTGTGTGTGTGTGCAGTGACTGTGATTCTGTGTGTGTGTGTGTGTGTTGACTGTGTGTATGTGTGTGTGCAGTGACTGTGATTCTGTGTGTGTGTGTGTGTGTGTGATTCTGTGTGTGTGTGTGATTCTGTGTGTGTGTGCAGTGACTGTGTGATTCTGTGTGTGTGTGTGTGTGTGCAGTGACTGTGATTCTGTGTGTGTGTGATTCTCTGTGTGTGTGCAGTGACTGTGATTCTGTGTG
>JAGHMJ010000409.1:65000-72500 GCA_018749465.1 Paracanthobrama guichenoti
TCACTCTCTCACACTCACTCACTCACTCACTCACACTCACTCACACACACTCACTCACTCACTCACTCACACTCACTCACCCACACTCACTCACTCACACTCACTCACTCACATGCACACACACACACACACACACACACTCACTCACTCACACAGCCGTGGATCATCCAGGGAATGACACAGGATTAAGAGTCAAGGGGTCATACACTTTTAAACACTATTTCATTTTTATAAATTCAGGTTTTTCTTTGTCTTCTGGACTATATGTAAACATCTTTTATGTAAATATCTTATTCAGGACAGTACTAAATAAAAAATAGCATGCATTTTGTTGAAATTATTTACATTTTCACAGATTCTGTATTTTTCTTGCCACTGTATTTGTGCTGTAAAACAGAACCTCGTTATATCCTTGATTGTGCGTCTCTCTGCAGACCAATGACTCTCTGGTGCGTCCGTCAGCCTTCAAACCCGTGGTGCCCAAGAGCTTTCACTCCATGCAGAATCTGGTGTGTCCCCTTCAGACCAGCTCAGGAACGGCCGCGGGTCCGGGCGGCGGAGGCGGGGGGGACAAGGCAGGTCCGAACGCGTCCGGTCCACAGTGGGACCAGGATAGTCCCGGCAGCAGAGGGACACACGCGGGTGCGGGCCGGGCCGGGCAGGGCAGTCTGTCGGACTCCGGGAGGAACTCTCTGACCAGCCTGCCCACATACACAGGCTCGAGCTACGGGCCGCCCCCGGCGCTCGGACCCCTCAGTGCCTCCACCAGCCACATCAACCGGCTGGGCACCGTCGTCCTGGACAAACTGGACAAGCCGGGCTACCAGAACGGCCTCAGTGCCTCGGACAGCGGCCGCTCCTCCTCAGGCAAGAGCTCGTCCTCGTACCAACGCCTCAGTCACCTGAGCGACGCTCCCGCGCCCCTGCGACCCTCGCCATCCTCTGACGACGTCATCCAGGACCTGGAGGACCGGCTGTGGGAGAGAGAACAAGAAGTAAGTAAGGTGACAGAACTTTGTATATATATTCGCATTATAAGATGACTAGTCAACAGCTAGGACAAATTTCCTTCATTTATTTAATTAATGAATTAATTTTGCATACACATTGGATATTTTATTTTATTTTATTTATTTATTATTTAATGTATTAAATGTGTATTCATCATTGGATATTTTATTTATTTGCTTATTTATTTATTTTCTTTAATTTTATATACACTATTGGCTATTTAATTTATTTTATTTTATTAATTTGTATACACCATTCGATATAAATTAATTAATTGAGTTATTCATTGATTTAATTAATTTTGCATACACAGTGGATATTTTATTTATTAATTTAATTTGTATACACTACTGGATATTTAATTACTTAATTAATAATTTGGCATACACATTGGATATTTAATTCCAATATTTATTTTATTAAAATAAACCACAGGTGATTCACATGCGCCGTAACCTGGACCAGAGCGAGGCGGCCATCGTGCAGGTGTTTGAGGAGAAGCAGCGCGTGTGGGAGCGCGAGATGGAGGATCTGCGGCAGAACTACGCCGGCCGGCTGCAGCAGGTGACCCGACGGGCCCAGCGCTCCCAGCAGGCCCTGCAGGCCCAGATCAGCCGCCTGCAGCAGGACAAGCGCCGGCTACAGGACGAGATGACGCTGCTGCTCGCTCAGAGAGAGGAGCTGGAGAAGAAGTGCTTGGACTTCAGGAAGGAGCAGGCCGACATCCTGCCCAGACTGGAGGAGACCAAGTGGGAGGTCAGTCAGACTCTTCTCAATATCACACCAGTGCTGCTTTTGTCCCGAAACAAGTGAAGTCATTGAATCATTCATTCAAGAGATTAGTTCAAAAACACTGATTCATCCAGTAATGAAACGAGTGAAGTCTTTATGAGTGAGTCATTGAATCATTCACTCAAGAGATTTGTTCAAAAACACTGATTCATCCGGTAATGAAACAAGCCCCTGAAGGCCATTGTGTAATTTGCACTCTGGTCATTAGTCGCCCAACCACTAACCCTCAGGAACAACTCATTTGTGTGTGTGTGTGTGTGTGTGTGTGTGTGTGTGTACACAGGTGTGTCAGAAGGCGGGCGAGATCTCTCTGCTAAAGCAGCAGCTGCGGGAGAGTCAGAACGAGGTGACGCAGCGCGCCGGAGAGATGGTGGCCCTCAGGGGTCAGCTGAAGGAGCTCAACGGCCAGCTGAGAGAGCGTGAGGAGGCCGAGATCAGCCTCAAAGAGTCCTTCTGCACCAAGACCCTGGAGCTGGAGCGCTGCGAGGCCGAACTGCAGACCATGCTGGCCGAGGTACCGCGAGTTGTGCGTTTGCAGTCTGGACACCATAATATAATATAAAGACAATCAGACACAACAGTGTGAGCAGTTCAGTCTGATTCAGTACAGAATGACTCTTACGAGGTGATTCTTCTGAACGAGTCACTCAGGGGTCTGGATCCAACGGGATCCAACAATTAAAATGATATGACTTGAATGTGTTAAAATTACGACATTGTATGATAAACATTATTGCTGACTTTTTAAATTGTCAAAATCATAATATTTATAACATCTTGAATGTTGCGATATAAATGTATTTATAATATAATAGATTTATAAAATCTGACAAAAATTGTGTGATTTATATATTAATATGTCTATTATCATTATAACTAAGTAAAATTAAACAAAATGAGATAAATTACTATTGTAACATTTTTGTGTAAAATTAATTTGACAAATAATATAATAATTTTATTATTATCACTAAATATTATCATTACAATTTTACAGTTGTACTGTTAAATCAAATTAGTTTTATTATATTATTTTTGTTAAATAGTCTTATTTTGTTTAATATTTTTTAGTAATATTAAATAAAATGAATATTTTCTTTTATTGTTTTGTTGTCATATTGATATATAATCACAAATAAAAAAATGTAATTGCAAAATTATCAGTTTTTTATTTTACCGGTTTATTTTTGTTTAATGTTTTTAGTAATAATAATCATAATTATTATTATTATTTTATAGTCATTTCATCACAAAATTCTTAATTGCATTTTAAAGGTACAGTAAGCGATTTCTGAGAGTATTTTCCCCAAATCATGCAGCCCGACTTGATATGTTGTCTGTATGTTTGACCTTTTCTACAGGTCACAGTGCTGCGGGACAAGCTGAGCGCGTTTGAGGCGGAGGTCACGCGTCTGAAAAAGGCCCTCAGCGAACTCAGCAGCAGCTCCAGTCGTGCCAGCGAGCCCGGTCTGTCTGATATGGGGCAGCTGGTGGCGTCCCGCAGCCGAGAGCACCTTCTGTCCCCTCCAGAGACGCCCACGTCCCTCCCGGCCCTCCCGGCCCCTGACCGGCTACTCACGCTGCAGAGCGACGACTCCAAGGTCCAGTGGCAGGAGTCGGGCGACCTGCGGCGGCAGCTGGAGCGTCTGCAGGGCGAGCTGCGTCTGGAGCGGCAGCAGCGCGAGCGACAGGCGCTCACGTTCGCCCAGGAGCGCCAAACCTGGCAGGACGAGAAAGAGCGCGTGCTGAAGTACCAGGCGCAGCTGCAGCTCAGCTACGTGGAGATGCTGCAGAAGAACCAGGCGCTGGAGGAGCGTGTGGACAAGCTGGGAGCCCAGATGTCCACGCCGGCACTGGCCCTGCCGGAGGCGCCCGTCTCCGTGTCTATATCGCTGACGTCTCCGACCCCGCCGGCGGAGGAGAAGAAGCTACCGGAGCTGCACCAGCTCGCCCCGCCATGGCCGGTTCCGACCCGACTGGAGAGGATCGAGTCGACGGAGATCTGACTAAAACCCGTAAAGCCCCGATTACAATAGCATTCAGTACAATCCAAAAACTAAACCGCTTCCGAGGACTGTCCAAGGATGCCCTGCTTGTCTAGGGCGGGTGTTTGGGTTGAGAGCCTTATCAGCTGGTCGAGCGCTGGTTAGTGCAGATGAGCTGGCCGCAAGTCAGTAGCCGAGAGGAAACTTAGCACTCAGGGGTTTAAGGGTGAACAGGCGTGAGAGTTTTCACTGGTGTGAGGGTTCAGGCTATTAATAAATCACATCGAAGAAGAGTATCCTTGTTATCAGCATCTTCTGTACTCTGCAGCAATCAAGAGTTACGAGACGAGCGAGTTTCTCTCAAGGACTCCAATGGTGCTCAGACACAACACACCGTCACGTTTTAGGACCAAATCTTAGTGCCAGTGTTTATGCCGTTTGTTTATAGGACCGGAAGGCCAGAAACATACTCTACAAGTACACAGATGAGCTAGCGTTCAAACGTTTGGGGTCTCTTATACTCACCACAAGGCTGTGTTTATCTGATCAAAAATACAGTACAAAATTTGATATATTATTACAATTTAAAATAGCTGTTTTGTTTTGTGTAAAATATATCATTGTAATTTATTCCTGTGATGCAAAGCTGCATTTTCAGCATCTTCAGTGTCACATGATCTTTCAGAAATCATAATATGCTGATGTTGGGCGTAACGCATCACAAGTTATGTAATCAGATTACTTTTTTAAAGTAACTAGTAAAGTAACACAATTTAAAATGTAGAACAAAATACATTGGTAACACTTTCTTTGTTACACATGTAGTTACTATAGTAATAACTATAAAGTATACATAATTACATACAACTAACCCCTATAGTAAGTACCGAATACAAAAAATAAAAGTGTAACTGTTACTTTTTCAAATAAGTAAGTTACATTGTTTTCCCATTTATTGACTGACAGCTCTCTTGTCCCAATGTTGAGACAATAAAACTTTTTTGCTATAAAAAAACAAACAAGCCCAGCCCAGGTGAGAAAAAGTACCGCAAAAGTAAAGTATCGGATTACTTTTCTTAAAAAGTAACTAACACAATTAGTTTTTAAGGGAGTAACACAATATTATAATGCATTACTTTTCAAAAGTAATGTTCCCCAACACTGATGCTCAAGAAACATTTCTGATTATTATCAATGTTTTCGTAGAAACCCTGATACTTTGTTGCCGAGATGACATTATAAGTGTCTCTACAGTTACTTTTGACCAATTTAATGAATTAAAGGCACAATATGTAAGATTTTTGGATTAAAATATCCATAAACCACTAGAACAGTGTTATATATTGTGTTGACTTGTGTGCATTATCCCAAATGTTTCCAAGAATGTTTAAATCCAGAGAAAACATAAATTTTAACCAGGACCTGTCCCGTGTGTTGCCTATTAATGACATCACACCCACGTTACCCTCCAGTGTTATTGTGTAGTAACCATGGCAACACAAAGCCGCTTTAATATCTGATGTGTTTTATTAGACACTGTCTGGATCAGTGATGGACAGAAACTAATGATTGTTCTCCAGCTCAACACAGTTAGTCTGATTGTGTAAATCTGGTGTTGTTGATTTACCGCACAGAGTGCCATGTTTTACCATGCCTAATATGATCTCGCTCACTGCAGTGTGAACAAGTGTCTTGTAGCGCTGAGTAGCATTATAACATCACTTTAACACACTCACGTGTGTGTGATATGATCAAACAGCACTGCGTTACACACACGCATGAGCGGAAGAAACGGAAGCGCTCGCGGCAGAATAAAAGCTCCGCCCACTCAAGAGTCAAGACACGCCTTTATGTTGAGTAAGAGATGGAAAATTACATATTGTGCCTTTAATGTATAAATGTCTTTAGCACAATGGTTCTGACCCCAAACTTTTGAATGAGAGAGTAGCTAGATATAACTAACTAGCATGCCCAGAATGCATTGAGCGTTGTGTTTTGGCACATGAAGTGTGTTGGGAGTGCGGGACAGAGGAGAGCTCAACCCTCCTGCTCTATTGCCCAAAGCAGCGGCGGAGGACGTGTATTCATTTCAACTCAGAACGTACTGTATCACCTGAATGTTGTTTCTGCCCTTTTCTATGTTTCGAGCAATGTAGAGTAAAACAGAGCAAGAGATTGGATGTGTTAGTGCACTTGACTCCTGCTTTGAACTGAATGAGGTTTGGTTTATGAAGCTGCTAGACAGACAGACAGCGGCTGAGCCAAAACTGTGGGTCAATCGGTCCCGATATAGATTATATTTGACTTTACATTCTTCCAAAAAGAGCATATATAATATGTGTCAATGTATACTTGCTAAAAGTATCATTTAGACTTTAAAAATGTTATATGCAGTAGATTGAAGTGATGATTTAAATGTTTTGAAGTGGGATATTTGAATGGGTCGTGTGGTGGTTGAGGAGTGTAGCGTGGCTAGAGTAACGCAACAGAGCACACTGTGCACGGTATCGTTTCCCACGATGCAAAGTGCTTGACTTGACTGTGCATTTACAGTGTGATGAATTAAGTGGACGTTTAGTGCGTTTAATTGGTAACACTTTAGTTAATACACCAATGAGCAATACATTTGTTACAGTTAAAGGTACACTATGTAACTCTTGTTCAAAATGAACAAAACATAATGAGTCATTGCATCATCAGTCCTCCTTCTAGTATACTTTTCTTTGTTTTTTGTCCCTAGCAACCAAACAGAGTACCCTAGCAACCTTTCAGCAAGACGTATATCTCTATCAGAACATCGTATAGACACAGGGGTCAGCGCTTTTGATGCTAGCAGTGAATAGCTACATGCTAATAGTGATTAGCTAAGTGCAAATAAAAACTTCATAGTAACCATCTGTGACAACTACCAACCTCCTAGCAACACCAAAGCAACCACCAGAACACCCTAGTAATGCCCTAGGAACTACCCAGAATACCCTAGCAACCACCCAGGATATCATAGCAACCACCTAGCAACACCATAGTAACCACCCATAACACCCTCACAACCACCTAGCAATGCCCTACCAACCACCCATAATACCTTAGCAACTGCCTAGCAACCACCCAGGATACCATAGTGACCACCCATAACACCCTACCAACCACCCAGAACACCTTAGCAACCGCATAGCAACACCATAGCAACCACCCAGAACACCCTCACAATGCCCTATCAACCACCCAGAATACCTTAGCAGCTGCATAGCAAACACCCAGGATACCATAGCAACCACCCACAACACCCTACCAACAAACCAGAACACTGAGAGCGCCTCTCACATGTTCTTCAGGAAATGTACATTCTAGTCTGTTCTTAAGGCTCATGTCATTATGGTTGCTGTGCTGGAGTTTATTCTCAAGGAAGCAGCGTGTCTATTAATGGGTGAAGCTACAGTAACGGCTTCAGCGGATAACCATATTCATCCGCACAGAGCCGAAGCACAACCAAAACAATGTTCTTCTGCAAAATGCATGCTTACATAGTGTACCTTTTTATACAATTTGTGCAAGAATGGCAACCAAATCAGGAAAGAGGAGTTCATCACACTGGAGATAGAGTCACGTGTGCTCTCTTGTGTACAGATTGCACAAGTCGTGTGGTCGTGTGCTCTTCCCAACATGGCCAGATAACTGATGGACTACAGGCTCTGACGAGGGGGAAAGTGCT
>JAGHMJ010000409.1:80000-100000 GCA_018749465.1 Paracanthobrama guichenoti
GTGCACTATGTAAAAAAAAAAAATTCTGTAAAATATCCAAAAACCACTAGGCCAGTGTTATATATTTTGTTCAGTTGAGTACTTACAATATCCCAAATGTAAATCGTGAGAGTTGCTATTTTAACCAATGAACCGTGCGTTTGTTTTGCGGTTTTATTCCGCAGAAGCGCTTTACTCTCACTGCGGTGTGAACGAGTGTCATAGCAGCCGCGAGCAAACGCTCAGAGTAACGTCATAACATCATTCTCCACACACTCAGATGTGTCTAATATGATCAACAGAGCTGCGTTCCCTCATACTCATGACCGGAGAAGCGGAAATGGCGCCGGCGACTGTGGCATAATAAAAGTCCCGCTGCTCGCGAGGCGTGTGTTGCGTTTAAACTAAAAAGAACGTTTGTAGAAACTCAACAAAAAACAAACAGGAACCAAATACGAAAGGCCTGTTCACACCGGGACGATTTTCGCACGCTTTTATCGCTGATGTTTAACGCCTCGTAAATAAACAAAGGGCAGCAATGTGAGCGTGCACACCGACGACCAAAAAGCCAGGCGTAAAAGTGTCATTTAAAAAAAAAAAAAAAAACGCCTTGGGTTCGTTTTTTTTTGTCTTGACGCGGCGCATTAAAAACTGGCCGACCAATGAGATCGGTGCTTTTGTTTACGTGCCTGGAGCTGCTGAAGTTACAGTAAAACACGACTTAGTGGCGCTCAAGCACAAAACGGTCTTGTCGAGCACACATTGATACGACGAAGAGGAAGTAAGTAGGCAAAGGAGAAGATTGCCAGTTAGCAAAAAGTGTGTGAATGGTTTTGGCAAGCACGTAAATACTGTCTCTCTTCTTGTGTGTGATAAGCAATAAGTGTGCGCGATAATCGTCCCGGTGTGCACTGGCCTTAAAGGTAGGGGAACGTTCTGTGTTAGCTAGGTATCTGACAAAATGATTTGGCAAAAAAGGGCAAACTATCATTCTTTCTTTGAATTTCAAACATGTATATCTGACATATTCTTTTCAAGTAGTACAAATTTCAAACACTGTTGATCTTCAACTCAAAAACATAAATCTCTTGTATGATCTTTTCCAGTGTCTGCTGTTGATGTCTGCAACTGTGCTGTTTTATCGTTTGGCAAAGCGCTGTCTTTATGCCCACGGACAGCGTGTCTCCATCTTTAGAGCCCAACATTTATCATTAAATGTGGAAAATGGAGAGCAAAAGAGAGAAGAAGAAACGGAAAGCACACTGGTGTACAAGCCCTCAGCTTATTACCAGACACAGACTGCACGTTCTTCTACCGCTGGCTGCTTAGAAACTGAAGAAGTGTCCTGTAGTCTACCCTTAAACACAACTTTTCACCAACAGCGTAACCCATACCGTATTAGCTCCTCACGACGGCTCTCCAGCACCCAGAATACGATATTAAACATGGACTACAGTAAAGCTGAATCAAACCAAAAAAGAGGCACCAAAAGAGTCAACGGTGAACCACGAGCCTTTCAGAGATGTCGGCCTGAATATCGCAACATGGCCCATGATGTCTCCCAGCGCTCGTCTACTTTAGACTTCAACGAAGCCTTGTTAGTCCTTGAAAGAGTCATGGTCCTAAAAAGCAACATGGGACCTTCAGACGCAACTAGTTTCTTGCGCAAACTCAGCCAGATTCCCCACGAACAGATTGCGGTTGTGAGGAGAGACACACGGTTCAACGCACTCCTGTGGTACAGTGCTGAAATCCTGCAAAACTTCACGCTGGCACAGTTATTAGATGCGCTGAGGTCATTTGTGAACTTGGGCTTGCCTCAATCCCATAGCATACTTGGATTGTATGAAACAGAGTTCTGCCGGCGAGCAAGTGAAATGGAGCTTCACCAGTTGCTGCTCGCCGCCGACTTGTGGCGATGCCTCGGTCGAATTGTTCCTCGGTACCTTGAGAAACTCTTTGACAACATGAGTCGAAACTTCAACCAGCTGGGTCTTCCAGAGCTGGTTCAACTCTTGTACATTATTGGAGAAGGAAGGAGATGTCCGAATACCCTTGTTCAACCTGTTGAGTCGTTACTCATACGCCATTTGAACCAGTTGAAGCCTGAAGAACTGGGTGCCATTTGCTTAGGCCTCTTCAAATCGCAGATCGCCCTGTCCGAGAGGGCGACACGCCGGCTTGTGGACAGGATGCTTGCGGTAGTCAATGATATGAGTGATTTCGGGATCGCTAATGTGATGAAGCTTATGCGATTTAGCTATCTAGACCATCTTCCGTGGTTGGAGGCCATGGGATCGGAGGTGCCTCGACGGGCCCCCCGGATGGAGGTTCAAGGCCTCATGCACATCGTCTTGGCTTGCTCCGCTCTGCACTACCGGGATGATCGCATTCTCCTGGCTGTGGCCGAACAACTACCCAACGTGGTCAGCCAGTGCAGGAGTAAAGATGCTGCGAAGATGCTTTGGGCCTTTGGAACGTTAGGAGTTCTTCCCAACCAGTGTCCCAAACTTTATCCCTGTCTCACTGCGATCTTGCGAGAGCGTCAACTTGAGTTTCAGCGATTCCCTGAACATCTGCTGACAGGTCTGCTCGGTCTAGCTTTTGCTGGTCTGTTCCCCCAAGACTTGCTCAGTCTGGCTTTAAGCGCAGAGTTCGTCAACAGGGCTTGCAATTCCAAGGAGCTTGAGTTGAAGAAAGACTTATTCACCTTAGATGGAACTGTTGGCCTGGAGTTACCCGAGTCGACGGTCCCAAGACTTAGTCACACAATGAGGGAAGAAGTGACCAAACAGCTTTGGGACTTTGCTCAATCAGATATCTGCAAGAAGCCTGAGGTGCTTGAGGCTGAAGCTGTGTTGCAGAAACTTCTAGGTGGAGAGATGTTTGTACGCAAACACATGATACTTCCGCATTTGCGCTCGATTGACCTAGAAGTGCACTTAGACCAAAACGACAAACCTGTTCCTGTGTCCTCTGGACCTTGTTGCCAAAATCTCGCCTCTCAAAACTGGGAACAAACACTCTCTGGAGTAGCCATAACTGATGACCTACTAGCTCAACTAACTAATTCCCAGAAGATTCCAGTGCAGCTGTCCAACAAGTTCCTCCAAAAGCCAGCGGCTCACAGAGTTGAACCAGTCCATGTGAGAGAAAGTATTTTCAGTGTTGGTGTTGATTTGACCGACAATCTTCTGATGGCGTTGACCAAATCCGGGAAGTGCTCATCTCACCCGGATAATTCTAAACCGTCTATTCAGAGACTTGCTGTTCAAGTGACAAATAGGAATCAGTATTGCTACAGGACTGAGCAGCTGCTTGGATTCCATGTCTTGAAGCGGAGGCAACTCGCGCTGGCCGGATACAGAGTCGTAGAGTTGCCTCACTGGGAATGGTTTCCCTTGCTGCGACGCTCACATGCCGAGAAACTTGCCTATCTTCACTGCAAGATATTCAGCTGTATGGACTCCAAAAAATAGACTTATTGAATTTAGCTACATGTATAAACAACCAGGTCTTACTCCACCTATGCCTGATGTTTCTGCACTGAAGTGTTCTGATGAAATTGTGTAAATGACTGTATTGTTGCACATATGCCAATAAATGACAAGTTGTGCTCTGCAGTTTTTATCAATTTCTGCTCCGTATATGATTGCTTTATTCTTTGTTTTTGTCATTGCTTAGATTAAAAGGCTAGTTCAGCCAAAAATAAAAATTCTGTCATTAATTACTCACCCTCATGTTGTTCCAAACAAGTAAGACTTTCTTTCTTCTAAATAGGTTTGTTCCCATGTGTTTTGAGCACGTTTGATCTTCAGCAAGAGCCAATGAGGCTCATTCTCGCGTTATGCATCACGTTTGAGCTTCTGCGAGAGCCAATGAGGTTCATTCTCGCGTTACACAGCACGTTTGAGCTTCAGCGAGAACCAATCCCTTACGAAAATGAACCATGGTTTTACTACAAATAAAACCAAAAAACCATGGTTATTGTAGTTAAACCATGGTAACCGCAAATTAACCACGGTTTTGCTACTCTAACCATAGTTTAACCATGGTATTTGTGGTAAAACTGGTTATATAAATGGTAATCAATTAGCCAAAAAACTATGGTTACTACACTTTTACTACAATAAAACCATGGTTATTTTTCGTAAGGGATGAGGCTCATTCTCGCGTTATGCATCACATTTGAGCTTCTGCGAGAGCCAATGAGGCTCATTCTCGCGTTACGCATCACATTTGAGCTTCGGAGAGTACCAATGAGGCTTATTCTCGCGTTACGCATCACATTTGAGCTTCTGCGAGAGCCAATGAGGCTCATTCTCGCGTTACGCATCACATTTGAGCTTCTGCGAGAACCAATGAGGTTCATTCTCGCGTTACACATCACATTTGAGCTTCGGCGAGAGCCAATGAGGTTCATTCTCGCGTTACGCATCACGCTTGAGCTTCGGCGAGAACCAATGAGGCTCATTCTTGCATTATGCATCACGCTTGAGCTTCGGAGAGTACCAATGAGGCTCATTCTCGCGTTACGCATCACATTTGAGCTTCGGAGAGTACCAATGAGGCTTATTCTCGCGTTACGCATCACATTTGAGCTTCTGCGAGAGCCAATGAGGCTCATTCTCGCGTTACGCATCACATTTGAGCTTCTGCGAGAACCAATGAGGTTCATTCTCGCGTTACACATCACATTTGAGCTTCGGCGAGAGCCAATGAGGTTCATTCTCGCGTTACGCATCACGCTTGAGCTTCGGCGAGAACCAATGAGGCTCATTCTTGCATTATGCATCACGCTTGAGCTTCGGAGAGTACCAATGAGGCTCATTCTCGCGTTACGCAGCACGCTTGAGCTTCGGAGAGTACCAATGAGGCTCATTCTCGCGTTACGCAGCACGTTTGAGCTTCGGAGAGTACCAATGAGGCTCATTCTCGTGTTACGCATCACGTTTGAGCTTCTGCGAGAGCCAGTGAGGTTCATTCTCGCGTTACGCAGCACGTTTGAGCTTCGGAGAGTACCAATGAGGCTCATTCTCGTGTTACGCATCACGTTTGAGCTTCTGCGAGAGCCAGTGAGGTTCATTCTCGCGTTACGCAGCACGTTTGAGCTTCGGTGAGAGCCAATGAGGCTCAGTCTTGCGCTGCGCAGCACGCTTGAGCTTCAGAGAGTACCAATGAGGCTCATTCTCGCGTTACGCAGCACGTTTGAGCTTCGGCGAGAGCCAATGAGGTTCATTCTCGCGCTGCACAGCACGTTTGAGATTCGGCAAGAGCCAATGAGGTTCATTCTCGGGCTACGCAGCACGTTTGAGCTTCTGCGAGAACCAATGAGGCTCATTATCGCGTTACGCAGCACGCTTGAGCTTCGGTGAGAACCAATGGGGCTTATTTTCGCGTTACGCAGCACGCTTGAGCTTCGGTGAGAACCAATGGGGCTCATTCTCGCGTTACGCAGCACGCGCTTGAGCGGTGAGAACCAATGGGGCTCATTTTCGCGTTACGCAGCACGCTTGAGCCGGTGAGAACCAATGAGGCTCATTCGCGTTACGCAGCACGCTTGAGCCGGTGAGAACCAATGAGGCTCATTCTCGCGTTACGCAGCACGCTTGAGAGCCGGTGAGAACCAATGAGGCTCATTCTCGCGTTACGCAGCACGCTTGAGCTACGGCGAGAACCAATGAGGCTCATTCTCGCGTTACGCAGCACGCTTGAGCTTCGGCGAGAACCAATGGGGCTTATTTTCGCGTTACGCAGCACGCTTGAGCTTCGGTGAGAACCAATGAGGCTCATTCTCGCGTTACGCAGCACGCTTGAGCTTCGGTGAGAACCAATGAGGCTCATTCTCGCGTTACGCAGCACGCTTGAGCTACGGCGAGAACCAATGAGGCTCATTCTCGCGTTACGCAGCACGCTTGAGCTTAGGTGAGAACCAATGAGGCTCATTCTCGCGTTACGCAGCACGCTTGAGCTTAGGTGAGAACCAATGAGGCTCATTCTCGCGTTACGCAGCACGTTTGAGCTTCTGGGAGAACCAATGAGGCTCATTATCGCGTTACGCAGCACGCTTGAGCTTCGGTGAGAACCAATGAGGTTCATTCTCATATTGTGTAGACTGTCAATGGAGGGACCGAAAGCTCTCAGATTTCATCAGAAATATCTTCATTTGGGTTCCAAAGATGAACGTAAATCTTACAGGTTTTGACAGACATGAGGGTGAGTAATTAATGACAGAATTTTCATTTTTGGTTGAACTAGCCCTTTAAATGACAATTCAGACACGATTTTCCTCAATTGAAAATGAATTGACTGAACTCTCTATATATTCAAATCAATTATAGTAGCATAACTCTATCACTCTAAATTCTTATTTTAAATGTTAAGTTACTAAGACTTCGTTCCAACCTCACCATTATTGTGACCTTGAACAAGACACTTTTCCCCCATGAAAATATTTTACTGTTAAAAAAAAACAATCCAGATTGATTGAAATTTTACCAGACACCAATGGTGGACAATCAGAGAAAGACAGTATGATTACATTACCTGTAAATGTCGATACAGAAATGTTAATTGGTCAAAAGTATGTTTAATATCATAGTAATTTTGATTAAATCTAAACATTGCCAGGTTGTTCCTTATTGCATCAGTACATGACAGAAAATCATTTGTTGTCTGATGAGTCACCAAACCACAGAAATATATTGTGAATGTGCCATATATTTACGCACACCTACACCCATCAGACTGACTCTCGATGGTTGATTATTACCTCAGTCACATGAGTTTCTCTTATTAATAATAATTTACACTCAAATCAAACTTTCATATATTAATTTAAGGTAAGCAACCATGCAATAAGCAAGACAATGTTGCTTTTATACACACTTTTCCTCGATTCAAAATGAATATATTACAATATTCATATATTTCAAGCTCAAATGCTTATTTTGAGAACAGTGAGTATATGTGCGTAAAATGGGTGTTTAATCGTGAGATTTTGGTTCTTGGCCTGGTTCGAATGCGACCCTCCTCCATCCAGAAGCTTCACACGCTGACTGACACTCCCGCGAGCCAATGAAATCGCTACAGTGCGCCTCGTCTCGTGACGTTTCCGCCACCAGTACGTGTGCAAATCAGCATCAGCCAGCGTGCAACGCTCAGCCAATGAGCGCCTTCCAACGAGATGCTCTCCGGCCAATGGCGAGGCTCCACGACGGGGAAGCGGTGACGGCTTATATACAGGCGAGCGCAGCGCCATGAGTTACAGTTGAGACCGACAGAAACCCCGAGAAACACAGAGAAAAGACACGAGAGACGCACATTCACGCCCTCGAGATTACTGCTTTATCCTGCTTTACACTGCTTTATCAGGTGAGACTCACATGTGTTTATATTATCCTACAAAACCGCTTTAAAGATAACATTAGCCCATGTTTAAGCGGTCAATCGAGGAACTAAGTTAATGTCTGTCTTCATCTTAAATGGGTTTTGATTTATGTAAATGTGTTTTTTAATGTTAATGGTTTTTGAATGTATATTAATATTTGGAGTATATTGTGTTAATGCGTATTTGATGCACCACGAGGTTGAGTTACTCTAGTACAACAGTATGATGGGTTTTGGGAAAATGATTTTGTTTGCAAGGATAAATGTCAAGGGTTTTTTTTTCACCTGAATAAATCATCTCTCCATTGATGTATGGTTTGTTAGGATGGGACAATGTTTAAAAATCTGGAATTTGAGGGTGTAAAAAAACCCATCTAAATAGAGACTCTCCTTTAAAGATGTCCAGATGAAGTCCTTAGCAATGCATATTACTACCTAATACATTTCTGATATATTTACGGTAGGCTATTTACTAAATATCTTCATGGAGCATGATCTTAATATCCTGATGATTTTTGGCACAAGAAAAATGGATGCTTTTGACCCACACAGTGTCTTTATGGCTGGTTCCTGGTTCATGAATGTCCTCTAATGATGCATTAGTGATCACATCACTTATGTTTGAGCTGCAGATGAACTCCGTGCATCCATTCATGCCACTTCTGGTTAAAACATTATGACCTCTCCTGTCTTGAGTTATTGCACGCAGATGTGCTGCTTTATTCTGACTGTCCCAGCAGTGAGTGACCTTTACTGTGTGCTGTACTTGACCTTTGACACCTCATTCTTGATGTGTTCTTTACAGACATTGGTGAAGATTCGACACCAGATCTACGGCAACATGCGAGTCCTTTGCCTGTTTTTGCTGGTGGCCGGCAGTGTGTTTGCCGAAGACGACGATAAGAAGGAGAGTGTTGGGACAGTGGTGGGAATAGACCTCGGGACGACCTACTCATGGTGAGGACCCAAAAAAATTTATATATATATATATATATATATATATATATATTACTATAAAAATTATTAAATACTTGTCTATGCATGCTCTGCTTTAGACCGTTCCTCTGTACTGTGTAATAAACATCATTCCTGTTCTTCCTCAGTGTTGGCGTGTTCAAGAACGGCCGTGTTGAGATCATCGCCAACGACCAGGGAAACCGCATCACTCCGTCATATGTGGCCTTCACCACCGAAGGCGAGCGTCTCATCGGAGACGCCGCCAAGAACCAGCTGACCTCCAACCCGGAGAACACCGTCTTCGATGCCAAGCGGATGATCGGCCGCACGTGGGGCGACTCCTCTGTCCAGCAGGACCTCAAATACTTTCCCTTTAAGGTACGCCCGTCTGTGCCCCCCCCCGCCGGTGCCACGCATCCCTTCATCCTCATGCTAAACTCCTGCTTTCTCTCTCTCTTCCAGGTTATTGAGAAGAAGAACAAGCCTCACATCCAGCTGGATATTGGATCAGGCCAAATGAAGACGTTTGCCCCGGAGGAAATCTCCGCCATGGTTCTGACTAAAATGAAGGAAACCGCAGAGGCGTACCTGGGAAAGAAGGTAACGTTCTGCTTTCACCGCTCGCCAAGGCCAGCGCCGCGGTGAAACCCCTTCTGACTCGGTTCTGCTCTTTTTAAAGGTCACACACGCTGTGGTCACCGTTCCCGCTTACTTTAATGACGCCCAGCGCCAGGCCACCAAAGACGCCGGAACCATCGCCGGCCTGAACGTCATGAGGATCATCAATGAGCCGTAAGAACCGCAATGTTGCTTTTAGTTTGTTTTAAATGTTTTCGATTGTAACCCTGATGTTGCTCTTAACAGAACCGCCGCCGCCATCGCTCACGGTCTGGACAAGAAGGAAGGCGAGAAGAACATCCTGGTGTTCGATCTGGGCGGCGGCACCTTTGACGTGTCCCTGCTGACCATCGACAACGGCGTGTTCGAGGTGGTGGCCACCAACGGAGACACTCACCTGGGCGGCGAGGACTTCGACCAGCGCGTCATGGAGCACTTCATCAAGCTCTACAAGAAGAAGACCGGCAAGGACGTGCGCAAGGACAACCGGGCCGTGCAGAAGCTGCGGCGCGAGGTGGAGAAGGCCAAGCGAGCGCTGTCCGCCCAGCACCAGGCCCGCATCGAGATCGAGTCCTTCTTCGAGGGCGAGGACTTCTCCGAAACTCTGACCCGCGCCAAGTTTGAGGAGCTCAACATGGTGAGCGCAGACACGACACGCACCCATTCACTGGACTAATTAAGTGGAAATATTAAAACTTTTAATTTTTATTTCAGTACTATATTACTGAAACTAAAATAAAAATGTATAACTAAATAGAAATATTAAAGCAAGGAAAAAAAAATTGATAAACTAAATGGGAATATTAATGTATAAAATGGACTTCAGTTTTATTTAATTTCCTTTTTTAGTGTAACATTTCTTTTTAATTTTCTTAAATACTAAAATTAAGAAATTAATAAACTAAATAGATTTATTAAATAAAGCTGAAATTATATAATCTACAAATTATACCTGTTCAACCAATAATAAATGACAGCGTAACTCCAAATATGAATGCTGTGCCATGTGACCGCTCCTGACGTGACTGTTCCCCCGGGCAGGATCTGTTCCGCTCCACCATGAAGCCAGTGCAGAAGGTTCTGGAGGATTCTGACCTGAAGAAGTCGGACATCGACGAGATCGTGCTGGTTGGCGGCTCCACTCGTATCCCCAAGATCCAGCAGCTGGTGAAGGAGTTCTTCAACGGCAAAGAGCCATCCAGAGGAATCAACCCGGACGAGGCCGTGGCGTACGGAGCCGCCGTCCAGGCCGGAGTTCTGTCCGGAGAGGAGGACACCGGTGAGTCAAGCCTGGTCTCAGTACTGACCCGAATAATCGTGATCTATGATTGGTAGTCAAACAACCCTTTTTTGTGAGATGGTTAACAACTGAATCCTGCTGATCAGGTGACCTGGTGCTTCTGGACGTGTGCCCTTTGACCCTGGGCATTGAGACCGTTGGAGGAGTGATGACCAAACTGATTCCCAGGAACACTGTCGTGCCCACCAAGAAATCCCAGATCTTCTCCACCGCTTCCGACAACCAGCCGACCGTGACCATCAAAGTTTATGAAGGTGAGCGTCACCGTGACAGTGTTATTTTGAAATGGTTTAACTTAAGACCCTTAAATGTGAAATTTAAAACTGCAGCAAGTCACTGTTAAATCGTTTCAAACGATTCATTGAGGAACAAAGCTTCTGACTGTTAATGAGTGAGTCATTGAATCATTCACTCATTCAATGGATTTGTTCATTCAGTAACCCAACGCCACCATTTGCTCGGGATGCAAAATCAGGCAATATTGTCTAAAATGTCTTAATATTAACTTGGATTTTATATAACAGTTCAATAAACACGATCACATTTGTAGTCATGCTGGTATTTGGAGAGAAATTTCTGTTATAGAAATTATGTACAAATGTATTTTTGCCCCTTATCTTGAATATTGAGGGCATTATAAATGCATTAAGAGTAAATCACTCTAAAGTGCACTAGTCTAACCTACTAGACTACATGTAGAGTATGCATAGATCACATGTTAAGTGTATATGCCTTTTTTTTTTTTTTTTTTTTCCTTAAATATCACACCCCTAATCTGTTCTTATTCTCTTTCTGTTTCCAGGTGAGCGTCCCCTGACCAAGGACAACCACCTTCTGGGAACCTTTGACCTGACCGGCATCCCTCCCGCTCCCCGCGGCGTCCCTCAGATCGAGGTGACCTTCGAGATCGACGTGAACGGCATCCTCCGCGTCACGGCCGAGGACAAGGGCACAGGAAACAAGAACAAGATCACCATCACCAACGACCAGAACCGGCTGACGCCCGAAGACATCGAGCGCATGGTGAACGAGGCCGAGCGCTTCGCCGGCGAGGACAAGAAGCTGAAGGAGCGCATCGACGCCCGCAACGAGCTGGAAAGCTACGCCTACTCTCTGAAGAACCAGGTCGGCGACAAGGAGAAGCTGGGCGGCAAGCTGTCGTCCGAGGACAAGGAGGCCATCGAGAAGGCGGTGGAGGAGAAGATCGAGTGGCTGGAGTCTCATCAGGACGCGGAGCTCGAAGACTTCCAGGCTAAGAAGAAGGAGCTGGAGGAGATCGTGCAGCCCATCGTCAGCAAGCTGTACGGCAGCGCGGGCGGCCCGCCGCCGGAGGAGGGCGAGGAGCAGGGCGACAAGGACGAGTTGTAGATCGTTCAGTTGCGTCGATGCCCTCGCGCCTCTAGAAGTGGCACAGGTGTACATATTGAACATTTTTGTACGAACCGCACGGCCGTGAAGCCACGAATCTCTTCGGGAAAGACTTTTACGAGAGTTGCATTTGTTTTCTCTTCACTCCGGTGGAGGTTTAGTCAGCCTGGATTGAGGCTCGATGCTGCTATTCTCAGGCAGTTCTGGGAGGGGCGGGAAGGAGGGGGTTCTGGGTAATTCCATGTGACATGCAAAAAGTTATTTATTGAAATCTGGCAGATGTAGGAGATATTTCTACCACCAATTAAACAATAAAAGTTTGATACAAAATGACCACCTGTGTGAACTTAATGTGAAGTGAATGGTGTGCCAAAGTGTCTCTCTTGAATTCAAATGTCTAAATTGAGGGGGAAAATAGTCACCTGAGTTTATTTTATTTTGACCATTAACTTTTTTTTCTGGCAGCTGAACTCTTGAACTTTCAATATATTCCTGGTTCTCTGATAGTTAATGGCCTTATGACATACAAGTAAACAAATACAATATTTATCTTAGTACTGTCAAATTAATCAGCTCTAACAGTTTGTCTATACTAAATAGGCATAACATTATGACCACTGTCAGGTGAATAACACTGATCTCTTCATCACGAGTCCTGTTAGTGGGTGGGATATATTAAGCAGCAATGTCTGGGATGACTGGGTCAGAGCATCTCCAAAACTGCAGCTCTTGTGGGGTGTTCCCGGTCTGCAGTGGTCAGGATCTATCAAAAGTGCTCCAAGGAAGGAACAGTGGAGAACCGGACACAGGGTCATGGGCGGCCAAGGCTTATTGATGCACGTGGGGAGCGAAGGCTGGCCCGTGTGGTCCGATCAAACAGACGAGCTACTGGAGCTCAAACTGCTCAAGAAGTTAATGCTGGTTCTGATAGAAAGGTGTCAGAATACACAGAGCATCTCAGTTTGTTGCGTATGGGGCGGCATAGCCGCTGACCAGTCAGGGTGCCCATGCTGACCCCTGTCCACCGCCGAAAGCACCAACAGTGGCACGTGAGCATCAGAACTGGACCACGGAGCAATGGAAGAAGGTGGCCTGGTCTGAGGAATCACGTGTTCTTTTACATCACGTGGATGGCCGGGTGTGTGTGCGTGGCTTCCCTGGGGAACACATGGCACCAGGATGCACTATGGGAAGAAGGCGAGCCGGCGGAGGCAGTGTGATGCTTTGGGCAATGTTCTGCTGGGAAACCTTGGGTCCTGCCATCCATGTGGATGTTACTTTGACACGTACCACCTACCTAAGCATTGTTGAGACCATGTACAGCCTTTCATGGAAACGGTATTCCCTGGTGGCTGTGGCTCTTCCAGCAGGATAATGCTCCTGACACAAAGCACAAATGCTTCAGGAATGGTTTGAGGAGCACAACAACGAGTTTGAGGTGTTGACTTGGCCTCCAAATTCCCCAGATCTCAATCCAATCGAGCATCTGTGAGATGAGCTGAACAAACAAGTCCCATCCATGGAGGCCCCGCCTCGCAACTTACAGGACTTAAAGGATCTGCTGCTAACATCTTGGTGCCAGATACCACAGCACACCTTCAGGGGTCTAGTGGAGTCCATGCCTCGACGGGTCAGGGGGACCAACACAATATTAGGAAGGTGGTCATAATGTTATGCCTGATTGGTGTATATACATATATTTATCAATCAAATCAAGATTAATCTATTTGACAGCACTAATTTATTTTGATTGTTTTTTTGTTTATCTTTAGTTATTTTAATTTTGCTCTTCATCAACGCTCAAATACAATTGAAGATCTTCAGGTTCAAAGGAAGTTGAGGGAAATCAATTTCAGCCGTTTTGAGATGGAACTCATTTATTGGACACTAAAGGAGTCACGTGAGCAGCGTGACGAGGCAGTCGTTGAATATGACGCCCTGCGTGTCCATTCCTCCGAAGATAAAGCACAGCTGCTGCTCTCCTGCGTCACATGTGTCTCTTCCCGCCGTCCTCACGCGCCACGGCACTGAGCACATGGAGTGATCCAATCGGCCGGGAGGAAGATCGCCTTCAAACTTCAGCAGCGTCCAGCGCCGCTCGTCTGTGTGTGCCGAACACGTCTCGTTACTTTACATGCTTTCAGATTAGAGATTTTATTTGATATTTATTCATTTTGTAACAAGGTTATTACAGTTAACTAAAACCACAAAAATTATTTAAATGTAAATTGAAATAAAATAAAATATATTTAAAAAAAAAACTTATTTCAACTAAACGGTAAACAAAAATGTATGTACATGCGACCATGATTTAACATTTTCTAGCATGACTTAAATTGTTAGCATTCTGCTAACATGATTTACCACAATGCTAGCATTATTTAACATCTTGTTAGCATGATTAGCAAGTTTGCTAACAAGATTTAACATTGCTAGCATGATTTAATGCATTAACATGATTTAGGCTTAGCACATTGCTAACATTAATTTACATCTTGTTAGCATGATTAGCAAGTTTGTTAGCATTGGTTTAACATCTTGCTAGCATGATTGACATGTTGTTAGTATTATTTAACATCTTGTTAACATGATTAACAATTTGCTAAACTGATTTATCATGTTGCTAGCATAATTTAACACTTGTCAGCATGATTAGCATGAGTTAACATCTTGATAGCACGATTTAACATGTCTATAACATGGTTTAGGCTTAGCACATTACTTAACATTATTTAACACATATGCTAACAAGATTGAGCATGTTGCTAGCATGATTTAACATCTTGATAACACGATTTAACATGTTGTTTAAGATGGTTTAGGCTTAGCACATTGCTAACATGACTTAACACATCACTAGCATAATTTAACATATTGCTAGCAGGATTAGCATATTGATAAAAATGAGAAAAACACAAAAGCGTCCAGCGCCGTTTGTCTGTCAGTGCAAAAGAAATGTTGCTTTATATGCTTGAAATTATTATTTGATATTTTGGCCACAATTATGCACTTTGAAACGGTTATTATTGTTAAATAAAACTAAAACCATAAATAAACATGTTTGTTACTTGAAATAAAATATAAAAAAACGTATTTAATTTCAGCTAGAGGCCACTGATTTTCACTTAATATAACGATGTAAACTTAAAACAAAAGAAAAAAGACTAATATTTCAACTAAAAATGGAAAATATAAAAATGAACTATTATTAAAAACTCTAATAGTACCTCAATGACATAAGCAGTCTTGAGTTTAGACGTCTCAGAAGAAAGTCTGGTTCTCAGGATGTAATCAAGACCTCCGTTGAATATTCAAAAGGCTGAAATATGTGAGATATTAGCATAAGTTCGTACCGCACTGAAACTTATACATGGCGTTTGTGGCCCCCTCTGATGTCATTCCTCCGAAGATGAAGATGTTTTTCCCAAAGCTCAGGGATGAATGCGCTGCCACTCCCGGCGGGATCTCGCCTTTCGCTTTCACTTTCTCCCATTTCATCGTTTCTGAATAACCAAGAGAGAAAAATAATAAAATACAGCAATATGCACGAGGAGGACAGTTGAGAAAGAAAATATACCTGGCTCCTTCATACAACTTTACATTTAAATAAATGAGACTTGACTTTAGGTTAGGGTTAACTCTCAGTATTTTGAGGAAACAAAGATCATGACGTCATCCTCCAGGAAGTGACATGATTTAGCACACGTTGCTAGCATGAATTATCATTTTGTTAACATGTTTTATCACATTGCTAGCATGTTTTAACATTAAATCAGCATGTTTGCTAGCATTATTTAACATGTTTAACATTTTTAAACATTTTGTTAGCATGGAAAAAATTTTGCTAGCATGATTTACCATGTTTCTAACATGATTAGCGCATTGGTAACAGCATTTAATATTTTGCTAGCACAATTTAACATTTTGCTAACATAATTTAACATTTTTCTAACATGTTTTAACACATTGTTAGCATTAACATGTTCCTAGCATAAATTAGCATGTTGCTAACATGAATTAGCATGTATGCTAACATGATTTAACATGTTTCTAACATGTTTTAACACATTAGCATTAATTAACACGTTATTAGCATTAATCATCATGTTGCTAACATGAATTAGCATGTATGCTAACATGATTTAACATGTTTCTAACATGTTTTGACACATTGTTAGCATTAACATGTTCCTAGCATAAATTAGCATGTTGCTAACATGAATTAGCATGTATGCTAACAATTTAAAATTTTTCTAACGTTGTTAACATTAACATGTTGTTAGAATGAATTAGCATTTTGCTAACAACGAATTAACATGTTGGTAAACAATGAATTAGCATTTAGCTAACATTAATTAGCATTTGATAACATTAATTCGTATGTTGCTAGCATTTTTTTACATTCTACTAACATGATTTAACGTTGCTATCATGAATTAGCATTTGTTGCTAACATGATTTAGCACGTTTTTAAAATGTCCTAAACTAGTTGCTAGGCTTTGTTAGTGATAGATTTTCATTTTAATTTAATTTGATGTACTAAAAAAAACTTATAAATGAGTGCTAGGGAAACATCAGTTGAGCATGATGAGTTGGCTGGTTTGTGACCCACCTGTGTTCAGCAGGAACATATCGCTGTGAAACGTCTCTCCTGACATTCCTCCGTGGATGTAGACGTCCGATCCCACGGCTGTGATCACGTGACCGTGCCGCGGCGCAGGAGGATTCCCTGAGCTCTCCGGCTGCGTCCAGGTCGCAGTGACTGCGGATGAAGACAGCCCGCTGTGGTGATCATTCTCCAATCAAGCATGTTTGCATATATATTTAAAGTATGTGTACCTGAATCAAAGACGTGGACTTGAGTATCGGTGACTGAAGCTGCTCCGGCGTCGCCTCCCGAAAACACATAGAGTCTGTCTCCAACACAGGCTGAGCTTGTGTGGTATGTCCTGACTGAAGGAGGCTTTCCTTTCACCTGCACCGTCTTCCACACGCCATCTGCACCGCGACAGAAAATAATCAGGAATAATTACCAATATTCAATGTTTCTGAAAGAGTTTCTTCTGCTCAAGGCTGCATTTATTTGATTAAAAAAATACAGTAAAAACAGTGAAATACACTATATTGCCAAAAGTTTTGTGACGCCTGCCCTTACATGCACATGATCTTTAATGCCATCCATGGAGTCGGCCCACCCTTTGCAGCTCTAACAGCTTCAGCTCTTTTGGGAAGGCTTTCCACAAGGTTTAGGAGTGTTTATGGGAATTTGTGACCATTCTTCTAGAAGCGCATTTGTGAGGTCAGGCACTGATGTTGGACGAGAAGGCCTGGCTCGCAGTCTCCGCTCTAATTCATCCCAAAGGTGTTCTATCGGGATGAGGTCAGGACTCTGTGCAGGCCAGTCAAGTTCCTCCACACCAAACTCGCTCATCCATGTCTTTATGGACCGACGCTTTGTGCACTGGAGCGCAGTCATGTTGGGACAGGAAGGGGCCGTCCCCAAACTGTTCCCACAAAGTTGGGAGCATGAAATTGTCCAAAATGTCTTGGTATGCTGAAGCATTAAGAGTTCCTTTCACTGGAACTAAGGGGCCAAGCCCAACCCCTGAAAAACAACCCCACCCCATAATCCCCCCTCCACCAAACTTTACACTTGGCACAATGCAGTCAGGCAAGTCCCGTTCTCCTGGCAACCGCCAAACCCAGACTCGTCCATGGGATTGTCAGACAGAGAAGCGTGATTGGTCACTCCAGAGAACACGTCTCCACTGCTCTAGAGTCCAGTGGCGGCGTGCTTTACACCACTGCATCCCACGCTTTGCATTGCACTTGGTGATGTAAGGCTTGGATGAGCTGCTCGGCCATGGAAACTCATTCCATGAAGCTCTCTACGCACTGTTCTTGAGCTCATCTGAAGGCCACAGAAATTTGGAGGTCTGGAGCTATTGACTCTGCAGAAAGTTGGTGACTTCTGCGCACTGTGACCTCAGCATGCGCTGACCCTGCTCTGTGATTTCACTTCGTGGCTGAGTTGCTATTGTTCACAATCGCTTCCACTTTGTTATAATCCCACTAACAGTTGAGAGTGGAATATTTAGTAGTGAGGAAATGTCAGGAATGGACTTATTGCACAGGTGGCAACCTATCACGGTACCACGCTTGAGTTCACTGAGCTCCTGAGAGCGACCCATTCTTTCACAAATGTGTGTAGAAGCGTCTGCATGCCTAGTGCTTGATTTATACACCTGTGCCATGAAGGGATTGAACACCTGAACTCAGGGATTGGAGGGGCGGCCCAATACTTTTGCCAATATAGTGTATTACAATTTAAATCAGCTGTTATCTATATGAACATACACTCACCTAAAGGATCATTAGGAGCACCATACTAATACTGTGTTTGACCCCCTTTCGCCTTCAGAACTGCCTTAATTCTACGTGGCATTGATTCAACAAGGTGCTGAAAGCATTCTTTAGAAATGTTGGCCCATATTGATAGGATAGCATCTTGCAGTTGATGGAGATTTGTGGGATGCACATCCAGGGCACGAAGCTCCCGTTCCACCACATCCCAAAGATGCTCTATTGGGTTGAGATCTGGTGACTGTGGGGGCCATTTTAGTACAGTGAACTCATTGTCATGTTCAAGAAACCAATTTGAAATGATTGGAGCTTTGTGACATGGTGCATTATCCTGCTGGAAGTAGCCATCAGAGAATGGGTACATGGTGGTCATAAAGGGATGGACATGGTCAGAAACAATGCTCAGGTAGGCCGTGGGATTTAAACGATGCCCAATTGGCACTAAGGGGCCTAAAGTGTGCCAAGAAAACATCCCCCACACCATTACACCACCACCACCAGCCTGCACAGTGGTAACAAGGCATGATGGATTCATGATCTCATTCTGTTTACGCCAAATTCTGACTCTACCATCTGAACCGTCTCAACAGAAATCGGGACTCATCAGACCAGGCAACATTTTTCCAGTCTTCAACTGTCCAATTTTGGTGACCTTGTGCAAATTGTAGCCTCTTTTTCCTATTTGTAGTGGAGATGAGTGGTACCCGGTGGGGTCTTCTCTGCTGTTGTAGCCCATCCGCCTCAAGGTTGTGCGTGTTGTGACTTCACAAATGCTTTGCTGCATACCTCGGTTGTAACGAGTGGTTATTTCAGTCAAAGTTGCTCTTCTATCAGCTTGAATCAGTCGGCCCATTCTCCTCTGACCTCTAGCATCAACAAGGCATTTTCTCCCACAGGACTGCCGCATACTGGATGTTTTTCCCTTTTCACACCATTCTTTGTAAACCCTAGAAATGGTTGTGCGTGAAAATCCCAGTAACTGAGCAGATTGTGAAATACTGAGACCGGCCCGTCTGGCACCAACAACCATGCCACGCTCAAAATTGCTTAAATCCCCTTTCTTTCCCATTCTGACATTCAGTTTGGAGTTCAGGAGATTGTCTTGACCAGGACCACACCCCTAAATGCACTGAAGCAACTGCCATGTGATTGGTTGATTAGATAATTGCATTAATGAGAAATTGAACAGGTGTTCCTAATAATCCTTTAGAGTGTATAGTAAAGTGTAATTGGGGCCAAGACCTATTGTATCTGATTGCACCCTATGACATAATTTTTCATTCAAAAGTCTTCAAAAGCTAACATGTTTTATCATGTTGTTAGCACATTTTAACTTTGCATGTGTCGGTAGCCGCGTTTCCATTACCCTTTAAATTGCGAATTGAAAATACGCCCAAATGGAAACACGTCAATCTCGCAATCGTTTATCGACTTTTAGAAAATATCGCAAATGTTTTGCGCAAATCTGTAATGGAAACGCGGCATGAATTTGGTCACAGCGCCACCTATTGGTCAAAAGTAATCAAACCAAAATATAAAAAATTTATAATAATCATAATGTAGTGATGAAAATTGAACCAGATCATTCTCAAATAATGTGCAAACAAATTTGATGAAGGCAAAATGAATGTGAGGTTATATCTCCGTCAGAAGATATGAAAAATAGAAATTTTTGCTTATAACTTCTGAACATTTTGGCCAAAAATTAGGATTTAGCATGTTTTTAGCATTTTTCAACATGTTGTTAGCATTAATTAACATGTTGCTAACATGATTTAACGCTGCTAGCATTAAAACGTTTTTAGAATGTTTTAACATGTTGCTATCACGCTTTAGCATGATTTAACATTAATTAGCATGTTTGCTAGCATTTAAAAAAACATGTTGCTAGCATGTTTTAACATTTTGTTAGCATATTTTAACATGTTGCTCAACATGAAAAAGCATGTTGCTAACATGATTTAACATGTTGCTAGCATGAACTAGCATGTTGTTAGCATGAAAAAGAAGACCTTGAAGCAGAAAT
>JAGHMJ010000409.1:117500-130029 GCA_018749465.1 Paracanthobrama guichenoti
GACGATCATATATGAGGTCTGTCGCATAGGGACGATCATATATGAGGTCTGTCGCATAAGAACGATCATATATGCGGGTCTGTCACATAGGGGCGATCATATATGGGGTCTGTCGCATAGGGACGATCGTATATGGGGTCTGTCATGATCGCATCACAAGGGGCGATCATATATGAGGTCTGTCGCATCTGGGCGATCATATATGGGGTCTGTCGCATAAGGACGATCGTATATGGGGTCTGTCGATCGTATAGGGACGATCGTATATAGGGGTCTGTCGCATAGGAGACGATCGTATATGAGGGTCTGTCACATAGGGGACGATCGTATATGGGGTCTGTCGCATAGGGACGATCGTATGGGGTCTGTCGCATAGGGGCGATGCGTTATATGTCGATCATATAGGTCTGTCGGAGAGACGATCGTATATGGGGTCTGTCGCATAGGGGCGAGTCTATGGGGGTCATCGCATAGGGACGATCGTATATAAGGTCTGTCGCATAGGGACGATCGTATATGGGGTCTGTCGCGCATAGGGACGATCATTATATGGGGTCTGTCGCATAGGGACGATCGTATATGGGGTCTGTCGCATAGGGACGATCGTATATGGGGTCTGTCGCATAGGGACGATCGTATAGAGATCGCATAGGGACGATCGTATATAGGAGTCTGTCGCGACGATCATAGGGACGATCATATATATAGGTCTAACCGCATAGGGTCGATCTTATATAGGGACGATCGTATATATGGGGTCTGTCGCGCATAGGGACGATCTTATATGGGGTCTGTCGCATAGGGCGATCTTATATGGGGTCTGTCGCATGCAGGGCGATCGCCCATAGGAGTCTGTCGCATAGGGACGATCGTATATGAAGTCTGTCGCATCTGGGCGATCGTATATAGGGTCTATAGAGACGATCATCTGTCGCATAGGGACGATCGTATATGGGGTCTGTCGCATAGGGACGATCGTATATCAAGGGTCTGTCACATAGCCAGGGCGATCGTATATGGGGTCTGTCGCATAGGGGCGATCGTATATGAGAGTCTGTCGCATCTGGACGATCGTATATGGGGTCTGTCGCATCTGGGCGATCGTATATATGGGGTCTGTCGCATAGGGACGATCGTATATGAGGTCTGTCGATCTGGACGATCATAATGTCTGTCACATAGGGACGATCGTGATATGGGGTCGTATAGGGACGTCGTATATGGGGTCTGTCATAGGACGATATCGTATATGGGGTCTGTCGCATCTAGACGATCGTATATGAGGTCTGTCGCATCTGAACGATCGTATATGAAGTCTATGTCGCATAGGAGACGATCGTATATGAGGTCTGTCGCATCGGGACGATCGTATATGAGGTCTGTCGCATCGGGACGATCCGTATATAGGGTCTATATCGCATCGGGACGTCGTATATAGGGTCTGCGCATAGGGGCGATACGTATATGGGGTCTGTCGCATAGGAACGATCGTATATGGGGTCTGTCGCATAGGGACGATCGTATATGAGGGTCTGTCGCATAGGGGCGATCGTATATGGGGTCTGTCGCATAGGGACGATCATATATGGGGTCTGTCGCATCCGGACGATCATATATGGGGTCTGTCGCATCCGGACGATCATATATTTATTTGATACAGTGGCTAAGTTAACCAAAAGTAAAGCTTCAACTTCTGATGGTTGTAAACAGCACAGCAATGTGACTTTATGAACTTCTTTACGTGTAAGATCGATAATATTAGAAGAAAATTATAACCATGTAGCCGTCTACTACAGTGTCACATGTGTAGAGGGCGGTTTTACTGCTAAGACAAAGCTGAGATCAGCGCCTGCATTAAAACAATCAAACTCAATCTGAAGAGAAGATCTCACAGAGAAACTGTAGGACACCGCCCTGACCAAAACCCTCTCCCCCTCTCTACCTCCCTTTCCCCCTTCCCCCTGATTCAAGTCCCAGAATGCAGATATACTACATATGATTTATCTTGTGAATCTATTGTTTTATCCCTTTCATGTCTGGTGTCTTTTTTAAAGGTCATAGTGCGATTGGTAAAATGGTCTCAACATCACTGAAGTCACTGATAGGGTTAGAAAGATTGAAACATATGAGAATTGTGTTCTCCTTTTTGAGTGGTCTCTCCAAAGATATCTGATCTTCTCCCCCCAAACTAGGTGTTTGTGTTGCAAATATTTACAACCCTTTGTCCTGGTCTGGGTATTTAAGGAAGGGTAGCAGGGCTGCCATTGAGGAACATTCTGTAGACAGAACCCCCCATACAGTGTTGTGTCAGTGTCATGAGAGGCACACTCTGCCTTACACGCACACACGCACACCTTACACACACACACACACACACACACACACACACACACACACACACACACACACACACACACACACACACTGTATGTAGTGTGTCAGATATGACTCTTTGAAACTATTTTCATATTACTTAATTGTATTTTATATTTTTATGCTGAAAGTTGTGTACCATGGATTCATGTTTAATTATGTTCTTTAAGTTCTGTCTGGCCAAAATAAATGTTAATCTTGATTTATTCTATATCTTTCTGAAATCATATTTCTAGTAGTGTCGCATGAGGAGTTTGTAGGAGTTTCCGTGAAATCTTTCTGTCAGGGCAGATTCACTCCGAGGACCCCATGACCGGAGCATGGCGCTAAGCATGATTAGATATACTAAGAGAAATCAATGATCTAAATTAAATCACAACTAAACTTATGATCAGCTGTTAAGTTACAAATGTAACAAAGTTACAAGAGGTGGAGTCAGATCAGAGTCAGATTTAAAATTCGATGGTCATAAATTCAGTGAATCCAACAGAAGTGCTGAGAAAAGGCAGACACATGAAGTCCTTACGACCAGGCCGTTAGAATTCCGTCCTTGGGCTAAGGATGGACCGCACACACATGAGACAGAGCATTGTTGTGTCACTGAGAAAAAATTACACTCATTCACTGCTATAGGAGAGGAAGACACACACACACACTCATTCACTGCTATAGGAGGAAGAAGACACACACACACTCATTCACTGCTATAGGAGAGGAAGACACACACACACACTCATTCACTGCTATAGGAGAGGAAGAATTCAGCTAAACTCGTTAAATCATCTAAATCAACAACATGTATGCTGACCCTATACCGACTAGGCTATTAAAGAGATGCTACCAGAGGTCATAGATCCTCTTCTTAATATCATTAACTCATCTTTGTTATTAGGATATGTACGAAAACTTTTAAGTTGGCTATTATCAAACCACCTTATTAAAAAACCTCAACTTGATCCTACAGAATTAGTCAATTATAGGCGATCTCAAATCTACCCTTCCTGTCAAAAACACTGGAAAAGGCAGTGTCTTCACAATTATGCTCCTTTTTGAAAGAAATGGTATCTGTGAGGATTTCCAGTCAGGATTTAGACTGTATCATAGTACTGAGACTGCTCTCATCAGAGTTACAAATGATTTACTCTTATCATCCGATCGTGGTTGTATCTCTCTATTAGTGTTACTCGATCTTAGCGCTGCATTCGATACTATCGACCACAACATTCTTTTGAATAGACTCAAATTATGTTGGCATTAGTGGAACTGCATTGGCATGGTTTAAATCATACTTATCTGACCGTTATCAGTTTGTAGCAGTAAATGAAGAGATGTCACACCGATCACAAGTTCAGTATGGAGTACCGCGGGGCTTTCGGTGCTAGGACCGTTGCTCTTCACCCTGTACATGTTACCACTGGGAGATATCATTAGGAAGCATGGCATTAGTTTTCACTGTTATGCTGGCGATACTCAGTTCTATATTTCTTCACGCCCTAATGAAACTTACCAATTCACAAGATTAACGGAATGCATAGCTGATATAAAACATTGGATGTCTAGTAATTTCCTGCAACTTAATTCAGAAAAAAATGAATTTTTAATTATTGGACAAAAAAATCTCTGCACGTAGTAACCTAGAATACTGTCTAACACTCGATGGCTGCTCTGTCAAGTCCTCGTCGTCAGTGAGGAACCTGGGTGTGCTCTTTGATACCAATCTTTCATTTGAAAGCCACGTTTCTAACATCTGTAAAACTGCATTCTACCATCTTAAAAATATATATAAATTACAGCACATCCTTTCGATGCAAAATGCTGAACAGTTAATTCATGACCTCAAGGCTAGATTATTGTAATGCTCTACTGGGTGGTTGCCCTGCTCGCTTAATAAACAAACTCCAGCTGGTCCAAACACAGCAGCTCGAGCTCTTACTAGAACCAGGAAGTATGACCATATTAGCCAGTTCTGTCAACACTGCACTGGCTCCTAATAAACATCATATACATTTTTAAATCTTGCTTATTACTTACAAAGCACTAAATGGTTTAGCTCCCCAGTACTTGGCCGAGCTCTTGGTCTATTGCTCTCAAAACTCTGGCCTTTCCTATCAAAATTAGGTCGCCTAAACTCTGGAACAGTCTTCCTAGCATTGTTAGGAAGCAGACACACTCTGTCAGTTTAAATCTAGACTAAGCATCTCTTTACTATAAACACACATAAAACTTATCAATCTCTATTATTCAAATCAGTAAATGATTGTTAGGCTGCATTAACTAGGTCAGCGGAACGGGAACACTTCCCCGCAACACCTGATGTACTTGTTACATCATAAGCAAGAAGAATAGCATCTACGCTAATGTTAGTCTCTCTGTTTATCCGAGGTTTACTGCAGTCAGCGGATCCGGGCGTATCCAGATCAGATGGTGGACCAGCGCCTGGACATGACCAACTCATCCCTGAAATGTCTGCAGAGAACATGTCAAATAAACTCCCCCGTAAATGCTGCATCGACCCGACATCCTCATTAAACCCGTCTCGTGCGTGATGACTCCAATCTTTGAATAATCTTACGAATATCTATTTGCCTAATATGAATTAAGACCTGCTATGTTGCCAGAATTATAATCATACACTGTTTGTTGGTCGGCCAGAGGAGAACTGGCACCCGACTGAGCCTGGTTTCTCCCAAGGTTTTTCTCCATTCTGACCCTGAAGGAGTTTTGGTTCCTTGCCACCGTTGCCTCTGGCTTTTGGCTTGCTCAGTTGGGGACTCCTAAATCTCATCTATATTACCGATCTGCCGCATTGACACTATATGATACTGAAATGAGCTGGATAACATCACCGTTTCACCAGAGCGGCTGTACAAATTCTGTTGCATTATTTTCCTGTTAACAATGTGAAGCTGCTTTGAAACAATTGGACTTGTTAAAGCGCTATATAAATAAATATATGATGTCGCATAAAGGTGATCGTATAAAAGGGTCTGTCGCATAGGGACGATCGTATAGAGTCTGTCGCATAAGAGACGATCGTATATGAGAGTCTGTCGCATAGGGACGATCTATTATATAGAGGTCTGTTGCAATAGGCAACTCCGATCATTATATATGGGAGTCTATCGCATAAGAGACGATCATATATGAGGTTTGTATCGCATAGGGCGATCATATATGAGGACCAACACTTCTCTTTGTTGACCATCATATATGTAGTCTGTCATGAGGATCGTATATCATAGGTCTGTCGCATGCGCAGCGATCATATATGGGGTCTGTCGCATGCACCATGCATTAACACTGAGGATCTCAGACGATATATGAGGGTCAATAGGGACAATTCTGTACATAAGTCTGTTACCATATGCTACGATCGTATATGGGGTCTGTCGCATGGGACGATCATTTCTTGAGGTCCAGTTCACAGCCGTCGTATATGAGGAGACCTGTCTATAAGGACTTGATCTAGACTGTGACCTTCGCGATGGAGCACGATGTATATGGCGGAGTCTGTTCTCCATAGGACGATCGTATATGAGGGTCTGTCGCATCTCGCGGACGTAACCAGGACATCATGTCGAAGAAGGGGCGATCGTATATGGGGTCTGTCGGTGGCGATCTGTATATGACGTCTAACGCATAGGTCAGATGAATATACAGGAGTCTGTCGCATCAAGGGACGATCGTATATGACAGGTCTGTCGCATAGGGACGATCGTATGAGGGTCTGTCGCATCGGCGATCAAGGACGTCGTATATTAGAGTCTGTCATATTGCGGAACTACTCTGTATATCGCGTGGGCGAGATCCTATATGAGGTCTGTCGCATACAAGGGACGATCGTATATGAGGTCTGTCGCAGAGGACGATCATATATGACCAGTCTGTGCTTCGGACGATCATATATGAGAGGCTCGCATCAATCGATCATATATGGGGTCTGTCGTCACGATCGTGCGGTCTGTAAGCATAGGCTCATCGATATATGGGCGGCGAGCACTCGGGATGATCGCATCTGGGTCGAACACCTGCGGCGATCGTATATGGGGTCTGTTGCAACCACGGGGCGCGTGTCATGAGGGTCTGTACATCTGAATGATATGACTATTTGAAGTTGAAGTTGAAGTTGAAGTTGAAGTTTATTGCGTCATTACACATGTACAAGTACAGTATAACTTGAAATGAAGTTTGGAGCAAGCCTCCGGGCATGGCCGATTATTCAGCGCCGCCCTACGCTCTCCAGAAATACAAGAATGCAATTTACTTAAGCATTACATAGCAAACACAACAAAACATAAACATAAACATAAACATGACACAGTACACGTGGTCACGTGATGGGATTTTTGTATGGAGTGGGAGAGGAGATAGATAAACAGGCAGACGGTTGGAGGGGGGTGGGATCGGGTAGGTTGTGTAGTGCGAGTGAGTCTGAGATTGTGTTGTGTGAGAATGTTAGCCATAACTTCAGATGTTTTCGAGTTCAGTTCTATGGTTTGTCCTTGAAGGGAGATAAGGCAGTGCACAGGGAAGATAGCAGACAGCTGCCCGGCTGACCTCCCAACCGAGAGATAGGGACCAAGTGAGGTTCGTTGGGCTAGTTGATTAGGTCGAAAGGCAAATACAATTTATTATTTTTAATCCATTTGATGATCTTGGTAATTTGTCGGATCATAATCAATCAATCAGATCTGGTCCTCAGCATTACGCGTCCGGTCTGTGCAGTTTCCCTAGACATTACGTCAGCCTCATGGCCAGACCGGTTACAGTCCGTAAAAGTTCACCGATCTGACCCCGATAGAGCCCACTCTACCCTGCGTATCCGCAGTCCGGACTGCGTTATTGCAGTTCAGTTCCTCAATTCCTATCACTTTCTGATCTAATTCCTTCAAAGCGGTCACACATAACCCGAAGCATTCTTTAATTTCCACAGACAGCGGCTGGGTGAAATTTGCTTGCAGCTGTCTTACCAATCTTCCGATAGGTCAGGGCAATCCCAAAGCCAAAGAATAGGAACCCGCCATCAATAATCCAATCATGTATAAATCTTCCGCATCCTCCACGGACAGAGCCTCCAGGCACAGGACTTGCCAGTTGTTCCATCGTCCCTCACGTACCCCTGCGGCAAAGGTCCGTCCGGGCAGGTGGGTTCTCGGGGCACCCTTCCTTAGTGAGAAAATCTTGTCGATTGCGCTGATTGACCAGTTAATCAATTCCATTTCAGTATTTTCAAGAGTCCAGCAGAGCAGCAGTCAGAGAAGAGAAGAGAGCGAAACACTAGACAAAACAAAACAGCGCGAGAGCCAGCAGGGAACAGAGAAAACACGTCTGCTTACGGATAGAAGGACAGAAAGGAATGATATTTGGGGTCTGTCGCATCTGGGCGATCATATAAGAGGGTCTGTCACATGGTTGTGTAAATGGGCGATCATATAAGGGTCTGTCGCATCCGGACGATCATATATGAAGTCAAAATACGATCTGCACTGTCGCATCAGGACGATCATATAGGGGCTCTGTCACATCCAAAGCCGATCGAGGGTCTGTCACATAAGCGTCATCATATAAGGAGTCTGTCGCATCTGGACGATCATATTTGGGGGTCCGTGGCGTCTGACAGATTGAAAACTGGTACTTTTCAAATGGTCTACCCCCAAACCCAGGTCGGTGTTTTCTAGAAAGCTTTATTTTGATCTCATCACTGCTCATGAAACCCACTGACCGCTCCATTAACGCCTGCAAAGTCTCTGTGTATTTCTATTGCTTTTTATTGCGCTTCCCGAACAGCTCATGGTCATATAGATGAGGTCTGATCAAGTTTTGGAGACTTTCTGCCCCAAGACCCAGCTAGGCCAGAAGAGACATGGTGCAAAAGATAAAGGACATGATAGACTCTGTGCTTTTCCTCTCACGGGTAAATAAATGACCTGAATGTGTGAAAATCCCCTGTTGCTCTGGTGATAATCACGTGTTAATCTGGGTGGACACACAATGACTTCTGTAACAAGTGTGTGTGTGACCCATCTCACCACTCGTTAAGTCTTGCTGTTATCTGTCGTTTTAGGAAAAATGATCAACTAAAACAGAGAATTTGCACAGAACATGAACAATCAGGAAATATTTCAGAGTCACAGAAACAAAAGTGTCTACATGTCTCTATTATGATCCGATCATTTGCACATATAGTAATTCTGGCTTGGAGAATATGGAGATGATTCCACGTCATATAAGATCATTAAACTGTGGTGCTTTTGTTCTTTCCAACCTCATCCCTTTATGCATTTAGAATATTTTCCACCTTCTCAGGTACACAATGCAAATCTCTGTGGTTATGTTGTGTGACACACACACACTAATTTGTTTTTGTGAATGTGTGAGGACATTCCATAGACAGTAATGGTCCTTTTATACCGTACAAACTGTATTTTCTATCCTACACTGGGCGCCCTAAACCTACCATCACACACACACACACACACCTAAACCTACCCATCACACACACACACTACACCTACAGGTCAAACCTAGCACGTCACACACACACTACCCATCACACACACACTACACCTACCTACCTACCATCACAGCACACACACACACACGTCACACCTAAACCACCCATCACACACACACACACACACACCTAAACCTACCATCACACACACACTACACCTACCCCTAAACCTACCCATCACAGGTCACACACACACACACACACACACACACACACACACCTAAACCTACCCATCACACACACACACCACAGTCACTACCTAAACCTGCAGGTCATCACACACACACACACACCATAAACCTACCCATCACACACACACACAGATCACCCATCACACACACACACACACACATTACACCTACCCCTAAACCTGGCCATCACAGTCACACACACACACACACACACACACTACAGATCACCCGTCAGTCCTAGCACAGGTTTTTATCACCTGCAAACGCGTACACAGATCACCCTCAGTCACAGCACATGTCATCACACACACGCACACACCACACCCGTCACACTTACACACACACACACACTACACACACACAGACACACGTACACCTAAACAGGTCAGATCACCCGTCACACATGCACGCACACATCACTACCCTAAGCCTGACAGCACACATCACATACACTCACACACTCACACACACACACACAGATCACACATCACACTCAGATCACCCGTCAGTCACACACACACACACATCACACATCACACACACACACACATCACAGGTCACACTCACACACACAGGTCACACTCACCGTCACTGATTCACAGGTCAGATCTTTATTTGTCAGATCACCGTCACATACAGATTATATACAGAATATACAACCGGCAGTGAAATGTAAAACAGGTCCGCTCCATGGACAGTGAAATTCACAGTTAAAAACACAAGGGAGGAAATTATAATAGAAATAGAATAAAAAGTACTATATATATATATCTGTAGAATTATAAATAATCAAGTCAAGTAGAAAAATAAATAAATAAAAAGAAGTGGAATAAAATAAGTGGAAGTAGACTGTGCAGTGAGTAAACTGTAGACTTATAAATATGTGGTTAACAAATGTATAAAGAGTATAATGTGCAAACAGGTTTATATGACAGGTTGTTACACAGTAACAACGAGAACAGAAAGTGCAGTGCAATGTCAGTGTATCGATGTTTATCCTGAAGTGAAGTCACGTGATGTTAAGTGACTGAGTTCAGGAGTCTGATGGCCTGGGGAAGAAGCTCCTCCTGAGTCTCTCAGTTTTGGCCATCAGGCTTGAGCGCTTACCAGATGGCAGCAGCGTGAAATGAGGTTTGCAGGGTGATTAGAGTCCTTGATGATCTTAGTAGCTCTACCTTTGCAGCGTTTGGTGTAGGCGTCCTGCAGAGGAGGGAGAGCTGACCCTGAGATACGCTCGGATAAAGCGCTGACTACTCTTTGCAGGGCTTTGCGGTCATGACTGGTGCTGTTCCCATACTGCACGCTGTGATGCACTGAGTTAATACACTTTCTATCGCCCCTAAATAGAAAGTTTTCAGGATAACTGGTGAAACCCTGAATTTCCTCAGCTGGCGCCCAGGTGGTACAGTCTTTGCCTGGCTTTTTCACCTGTGTCTGAATGTGAGCAGTCCAGGTCAGGTCCTCGGAGAGATGTTTACTCCCAGGTACTTGGCTGCTGCCTCTCTCTACTGGTGACCCGCTGATCATGAGGGGAGTATGTCGTTGCTGTCTCTTCCTGAAGTCCACAATCATTTCTTTAGTCTTGCCACACACACACACACACACACACACACACACACACACACACACTCACTCACTCACATACTATATATAATCAGCTCCAGTGAAGGGTTCTTTTTATTAACAATTATCCATAAACACAATCTGCAGTTCATGATCATTTATTTATAGATTAGTCTTTGGTATCACTTCACTCTCTCCACTTGAGCAAGCTTTTAAAAGCATTTTTAAATATCTATTTCCTCAGAGGATATTACAGATTGTCAGATACATCTTCATGATAACATCACATAAACTGGCACTGCAGCAGAAATATTGTCCACTAATATCTTACACATGACTGTTCTTTTGCCAGGTATCACTTCTTTTTGTCTTTTACAGATATTAGCTATCATTCCTGTGATTGTGTGATATATAATGGGGTTTATTATCCCAATAAAAAAATTATATACATGTATATGATTGTGATATATATGATAGGATATGAGATAGGACGGCTCTTTAACTCCCCTGCTGGAAGTTCTGCTGCACTACTGCCGTGTTTTGTGCGCCTGCGCAGTAAGTCATCATGAGTTCTAGTGGGCGGGGGTTTGTTTGAGCGGCTGCAGGCAGCATCAGATCCTGTGAGTGAGTGTGTGTGTGCGTGTGTGAGTGTGTGTGTTGATAGTGTGTGAGTCTCTGATACCACACAAACCGCTCAAAATAAACCGGGGAGACGTTAAAGCTCATACACGGCTGCCTCTCCGCCAGGAGGCAGGGAGCAGGAGGTTTCGGTTCCTGGACGGCCTCAGTGTGGGAATCGAGCCATGGCGCTGGGGACTATGATTACCTCTTCAAGCTGCTCATCATCGCAGGACAGCGGCGGTAAAAACACCGAGGATGAGCGACGAAACAGGCCTCGGCTCGCTTACAACGACATTTACATGGACTAGAGCGACTTAAGCCGGGCTATAATGCATTATAATGCAGACGTTGAGTAATTTGATAAGCTTGTAAATGACATTTGACACGAATTGATAGGGGATGTTGTTGTCTCTGCTTTAACTGATGTACGTTAATGGGCCTGTCAGCAGTTATTCAGTCTAGGTGTGTTCTGAAATTTAATTTTTAATATCTATTCAAGTAAGAAAATATGAATATGCTACAGTGATTAAGTATATTACTGGAAGTGTCAGTGACAGAATAGGGCGTATAAGCAAACAAAATACACCAAATGAGGATTAAATATTAAGCATTTACTTATGAGGAGAAATACTTTTACTCTATTGATATGTTTGTACTGAGTGTATGTATATTGTGTGTGTATATATGTGTGTGTGTGTGTTATGTGTCTGTTGTGTCAGTATTGTATGCAATATGTTTGTGTGTGTGTGTGTGTGTGTGTGTAATATTGTGTATACACTCACCTGTCAGGATTAATAGGAACACCATACTAATACTGTGTTTATTGCCACTAGCCTTCAGAACTGCCTTAATTCTACATGGCATTGATTCAACATAAGGTGCTGAAAGCATTCTTTAGAAATGTTGGCCCATATTGATAGGATATCTTTTGATTGATGAGATTTGTGGGATGCACATCCAGGGCACGAAAGCTCCCGTTCCACCACATCCCCAGATGCTCTATTGGGTTGAGATCTGGCAGTGACTGTAGGGGGCCATTTTAGTACAGTGAACTCATTGTCATGTTCAAGAAACCAATTTGAAATGAGTTGAGCTTTGTGACATGGTGCATTATCCTGCTGGAAGTAGCCATCAGAATGGGTACATGGTGGTCATAAAGGGATGGACATGGTCAGAAACAATGCTCAGGTAGGCGTGGCATTTAAGCGATGCCCAATTGGCACTAGGGGCCTAAAATTGTGCCAAGAAAACATCACACACCATTACA
>JAGHMJ010000480.1:0-13042 GCA_018749465.1 Paracanthobrama guichenoti
CTGCCAAAACAGCCCTGACCCATCGAGGCATGGACTCCACTAGACCCCTGAAGGTGTGTTGTGATATCTGGCACCAAGATGTTAGCAGCAGATCCTTTAAGTCCTTTAAGTTGTGAGGTGGATCACTTTAAGTCCTTTAATTCCTCCATGGATCGGACTTGTTTGTTCAGCACATCCCACAGATGCTCGATTGGATTGAGATCTGGGGAATTTGGAGGCCAAGTCAACACCTCAAACTCGTTGTTGTGCTCCTCAAACCATTCCTGAAGCATTTGTGGCAGGAGCATTATCCTGCTGGAAGAGCCACAGCCACCAGGGAATACCGTTTCCATGAAAGGGTGTACATGGTCTGCAACAATGCTTAGGTAGGTGGTACGTGTCAAAGTAACATCCACATGGATGGCAGGACCCAAGGTTTCCCAGCAGAACATTGCCCAAAGCATCACACTGCTTCCACCGGCTTGCCTTCTTCCCATAGTGCATCCTGGTGCCATGTGTTCCCCAGGGAAGCCACGGACACGCCATCCTCTTGATGTAAAAGAACACGTGATTCATCAGACCAGGCCACCTTCTTCCATTGCTCCTTGTTACAGTTCTGATGCTCACGGCAGTGGACAGGGGTCAGCATGGGCACCCTGATGATGTGATGAAGAAATAATTGGTGTTATTCACTTCACCTGTCAGTGGTCATACTGTTATGCCTGAACTGTGTATACTATTGCTCATTTGAATGAATACTCAATTTACTCATTGATTTTCTGATAACAGAGATCGGTGTGTTTGTGGATGCTTATGGTCGAAGAAGTCGCCCTGATGATCTCAAGTGGAGTCGACTTCCCCTGACATTTGGTAGCAAGTCTTCTTTTTATGACAATGTAATAATGGTCATCTTTAGTGGGATGCACAGAGCATGATTTTTCACTGCCGATCACAATCTCTTTATAAGCAAGTTGGCCGATTCTGATAGCGGATCTTTCCCCCTTCATTTATTTGTGGCCAGTTAGGCCTGTTATAGATCAAACAAACCAAATGGTTACTGATATTTTTTAAATAACCACTGCATTTAATCATGTTCCAAACAAAGATGCTACAAACATGCAGCATGAGCAGTTTAAATTAGATTCCATATTTATATTGGAAGAAAAATATATCGGCCATTGCGCAAAGAGTGAACGTGCTTTGCCTTGTATAGTATTTGCGGCTGTCTTCAGGGTGTCCCGTGTCTGGCCTGTGTTAATCTCCTGTTTACAGACTTTGTAATATTTACATACAAATCACATTTTGGAAAATGATTGCTATGCAGTGCGTGCAAGTCCGGAATAGAGATTGGCCAAAGTAAAACGAAAAACCAATTTATGTCCAGTCGACCGTGCATCTCTGACTGAAGCATCTGTTTCCAGCTTTCAGAGAGCCGTATCTGTTTGTGACCAACTTCAACTCACTGGATGTTATTGAGATTCAGGGACATGCAGCTCTTGGGTAGGATGACGGCAACATTGCATGCATATTAGACACCAAAAATAACATGAGGATTTCAGAGTGACACTAATTCCCTTTTGAAACAGGCCTCCCAGTTTCGTTCACCTGGACATTCCTAACCCACGTTACCTGGGTCCGGCCATATCGTCTGGTGCCATCTATCTGGCCTCGTCCTACCAGAACAAACTGCGGGTCATTTGCTGCAAGGGCAGCCTGGTGAGGGAGTCTGGGGAACTGCAGAGGACCGGGTCGAGCAGGAGGTGCGGGTTATTTATGACAATATATTAAACTCATACTCCCGCTTTAAAAGTAGTTTGAATGAGCTCGTAAATTTGCTGATTTAACCTGCTACTGCACATTATACATTGCTTGTCAACTGCAAACAGCTAATTAATATTATTTGATGGAATACTTACGAATTTGTGCGCAAAAAAATGCGTACGGACAGATCACGATTCATCAACTTTCATTCTAACATTTAAATTTCCAAACAAAATGCAGGAACAACTGAAACCACTCATACGCAAAATCAAGTAATCTTGGTGGCCTTATAAAAATGTTAAGATAAAATTTTAAAACACAGGAATGTTTTCATGAGAATTTATTAGTGAATGAGACCCAATGTTTTTCCATTTTGTTTCATTCTGAGCAGAAAAGAGCCGGAAATGTAAAAATACAATTACAAATAATGTTGTAACAATACTATTTGTGTATTTCTGGTATGATGACAAGAAAAAGGGATGAGTGCTATATCTATAATCTGACACGATTGCCACAGTCTGGACATTGTTATTTTCATACTTTTAATACATATATTAAAAGCTCATTGAATTTTTTTTTTCAGTTTTACTTTATGTAATTTTAAAACTTCAACTTCAGGCCCATTCACACCAAGAAAGATAACTATAGTGATAATATTAGCGTCCACATCAATGATTTTGTTCCGTTTATTATAAGCATGTGCCACTGTTTGTCGTCAGCCATTTTTAAAAGCACAATATGTCAAATTTCACCACTTGAGGGCGCTTATTCAAAACAAAGGCGTAGTTTTGAGTGTGGAATCATGGGAGTTGTCGTCTTCACCTCCACAGCCGGTGGAAAGGAATCTGATGGACTCGGGCAGGAATCATGTTCATGGATCAGCTTGGGTTTTTTAACATTAGCGTGGTGTGAAACAGGGCGCGGCCGAGAGCTGTGGGAACGGATGCTAATGAAAGACGCCTGCAGTTGCCGCTTTAGTTTTTTTCCGTTGTGTATGTGGGGTAACGCAGCGCTGTTTTACATGGTTAAAACAATCAGACTAAATACATTTGAGTGTCTTGAAAACTATGTTATAACTGTGCGTTTGCTCGGTGGCTGCTATGAGACACTTGTTGCACTTTGCAGTAATCTAGATCGATATATTAATAAAAACTGAATGACTTGTGTTGCTAAAATGACATGCAATTAATATATTGTGTGATGGAGAACGCTCTGATTATGCTGTTAATCACTTGACAAAATCGTGATGTCTCTGAGGTAAAAACATGGTACTCGTGGTAAAACGAGACATTCAAACACTAAGACTAACAGTGATTAGTTTTCTGTTGATGAATGTATACAAACATTGCTCTCCTGTCTAATAAAAAATGATATTAAAGTGTCTTTGGTGTTTCCATGGTTTCTACAAAAGTAAAACTAGAAATCGAGGGGAAAGCGTAGGGTTGGGTATCGACACATTTCACGATTCGATGTTCACGATTCATATTTCTACTCCAATTTGTTGTTTTGAAATATAAACATTTAAATGTGGCAGTCATAAAAACTTGATTTATTCAAACATGCATTAATATTGAAGAACATATAATAAACAGCAAATCTTTAATGTAATTTAGTGCATATATTATCTAGCTGACTAATGAGTTCATGGACACTGATGGTTTTTCTGAGGTAAATGTGACATTATGTGACAAACATATTTTAATTTGAAATCTGAGACTGTGTCATATCAATAGTAACAAAGCACAAAGATTATTCCGGTTTATTGGATGGGAGGCGCTACAATGTTCTGTTCATTCATCTGAAAACAGGATGACTCATCGATTCTTGGGATTTAAGAAATCGATAACGGTTCGTAAAAATAAGAATCGATTAAAATCTTACCCAGCCTTATTAACACGGATATGGGTTAAAATGGCTGATTTCTCTGGATTTAAACATTGTTGGACACATTTGGGGTAATGCAAGTACATAAATCAACAAAGTATGTATAACCTTGTTCTAGTTTTTGAAAAAAAAAAAAAAACATATTGTGCCTTTAAATGCTCAAGCTCTTAAAGTGCCCCTATTATGCTATTTTAAAGGCTCCTAATTTTGTTTTGGAGTCAGGTTTACATGCAAAGAAAAAAAACCAAAAAAAAAAACAAACTCACCGCACCTAATTTTTCAAACATTCTCAAACGACTCGACAGATAAATCGGTCTTTCTAAATCCCCCCTTTCCACGAGCTGCTCTGCTTGGATTGGCCAGACGGCCCAGTCTGTTGTGATTGGTCTACCACTTCCAGCGCCTGTAGGAAATGAAACGCCTCATTAGCATAACTGAATTTTAGCGATGAACTGAAGCTCAGCGATTGTACACACCGTAAAGACGGTAACAATGGCGTCGATTTTCCCACATCGATCCGAGCGCGAGTCAGATGATGAAACATTGGAAGAACTTTGGAAGTGTTTAAAAAGAGACTTTGCTTTTGCATAGAAGAGCAGAAAACAGCGTCTTCTCAACATGTACACAACATGAACCAGCTATACTGACTACGTTTACATGTGCACTAATAATCAGAGTACGGTCTTAATTGCAGTAAGATGTTTACATGAGTAGAAATCGTCACTCCAGTTTACATGCAGTTTTCATTATTTGCTAGTAAGTATGGTTATACCACACTCAAGATAGGCATGTCACCAGCCATTGTTTTAATCTACTCGCATCAAATTTAAAATACATTTGTGGACGTACTGGATATTATTCAGTGCCGTGATGAACATCGCAGTGTCGAGTTTGGAGATTTAGAGAAGAGAAAACTTGATAAATGTCACAGAATTCATTCAAGAAGTTGTGTGAACAACACACGGCATCCGTATACGTCAGAGCAGTAATAATGAGATTAAGGCGTTTACATAACTGCTTACCGCGATTAAAATTGGCGTACGCCACCTAGTTAAATGCGACTATGGTTACTACGATTATGAGCTTAAATCGCATTAGTTTGATCAAAGTATTGCGTTTACACGAGGTAAAGTTTCCAAAACCCCATTATAATCACATTATGAGGGTTCACGCACTCACTGTTGTTCGCGGGCATTATGCAAATGTGTTACACAGTGCGGTGTAACCGTAACAAAGTGGGATTCAAACTCGCACAGGTGGTTCAGAGTCAGAACTTTATTTACTGTACACTTTAGGCTTCATGTTCACAGCTACATTACACACTAGGGATGGGCATTTCAAGCAAAAATATTATTCGATGATCGCTGGGAATTATTCTATTATTATTCGAAAAGGAATCGCAACTCCTCCCCCGCATGCACGCATAGAGAGAGAGAGACCCTTCACACTCTTAGTCTGTATGATGACAAACGGTTTAATTCATTAGGGAATAGGCTATATTAACTCAAGCCATATAATTATTGTAACATGCTGAAACATATGACTGTTATTTGACATCGCCCCAAGTTACCGTAACCGTTATATGCCACACAAGACAGTGTGCGTGTGAGCAATACTCGGGTGCACACTTATTCAGGAAGAAAAGTAACCAGCGCATGCGTTTTAGCATATTACAATGTCATTAGTTCAATAACGTAAGGGATGATGGTGTTGAGGATTTACCTTAGATACGACAGTGAGAGAGCCTGCAGTGTATTCACACTTTTCTTTGGTTTTTTATCCTCCCGATTACACACTGTAGCAGCCATTAAAATAGTTCAGCTTTGTTTTTAATGTCAACGTAGTAATAATTTGTTTAGTTTCTTTATTAAGTTAATTTAGAAAAATGAGCATTTGTTTAATTAAAGTTTTTGTTTTTTAAAGTGACGAGCAAGCGGCCAGCGGCCGACAGTGAGCTAACCACGTTTGATCAGTTTAGCCTCTCAAATCAACACTTGACTTGCCTATAATAAAGTCAATAGATATAAAACACTTCAAGCATTCAAGCAATGTTAGTTTATACGTTTACTAATCACCACCACAGTAAAAAGGTGTTTTTGACATGTTGAGGCATGGGCTGAAACGGGCTACACAATCTACTAATAAACTAAATAAAAATAAATTAATTAAAAAACACGCAGTTTGCCTTGCCTTATACCTCTCCGCAAAATGAATATAAATCCAATCTTCAATTCCCGCGCTAGATGCACATTCAACGAAATCACGTTCAACGAAAGCAACAGATACGAGCTGCATTTTATTCATCAGCTCATGGTCAAACACCGCAATAGAATTGATTTATTAGTGGTCGGCTATTAATCCGCCTCGAAAGAATTTAAAAAGGCATTTACGGCTGGTCTTTTCACAATCAGATAGACATCTAATCCGAGAAAGCGAATGAAGTGAGCCGGTGTAAAGGCCGTAACTCTTGCAGCTGCGCTGAAGGAACGCTGGTACTGCTGGTGCGGACTCTGAACTAGAGCCAGTCTCGTGTTGTTTCCACCAGCGCAGCACATCTCATAGTTTCTTTTAATTAACGTCTAACATATAAAAAGGAAAAGCCTAAAATGAACGTGTCACTGTGTCATCAGCACCAAAAACATGGATTTTTTTTTTTTTTAGACGATAATTACACAACCCATTCGGTATTCTATAATTAAACCAACTAATCGAATATTCGAAAACCGTGACTCATCCCTATTACACGCTGCATGAAAGCAAATATTCGAAAAACCATAATGGGGCACTTTCAAAGCAGGATGGATTCTGATTGGCTGCCAATGTTTTTACTGTTCAGCTGTTAATTTTTTTTTTTTAAAGATTCTAACGATATCGTTTCTCTGTGCCGTTATCGTTATAGTTGTGGACTTGTCGAGTCTTAAAACTAAATCTTTATCATTATAACCATCATCCTTGGTGTGAACGGGCCTTTTATTTCCATTGCTTGCCATTATTTCAATTACTCTCCTTCATTTAACAATCAAATCTCAATATTTGTAGGTAACAATAACCCCACAGGTACTGGACAGGTGAACTCCTTCCTGCAGTAAAGGCACACAGGCAATGAAAGGATTCGGCCAATAGGAACTGATGCAATTGTGTTAAAATGTTTGTTCTTTGGATTAAAAATGATGGGAACAAAATAATAAATATTAGCTGGTTACCAGCATTTACAAGTAACATTCACTCTAAAACGGTTGCAACAATTTTAATTGCATTCCTAATCCCAGTAAAAATTGACGTCTGTTATCATATTGCTGCTCCTTTCATTGTTTAAAAGCAATAAGATATTTGAGCTTGTGCATTACAGTGATCTTGTCACGGTTCAAAGGGATTCCCACTGAGAACATCCCGTACCCGTGGCAAAATCACAATCACACGTCGAGTTGCTTATTGCTTGAGCACTTTCCGTGCACATGCATTTCCATGCATCATGAATTTACCCAAATCAGTCATTGATCTGACCTCCACAGCAGCCCAAATAAGCGTGGGCCACCCACGTACAACGAGCACATCTCCAAGCGCTTGGCCTCGGGTCCCGGGGCCCAGGAGGGGCCGCTGCACCGCGAGCCCAGCACCCCTCACCGCTACCGCGAGGGCCGCACGGAGTTCCGGAGGGACAAATCTCCGGCCCGGCCTCTGGAGCGTGAGAAATCCCCCGGTCGCGCCGTGCTAGACAGCCGCAGGGAGAGGTCGCCCGGGCGCTTCGAGAGCAGCGGCAGTGAGAGAGACCGGGAACGCTCGCGCCTTCACACTAGCTCTGTACGCACCCAGCTGACACCCGTCAACAAGGTACGCATGAGACACTGCCACGTAAACTGTGTATCCTTCTAGGGATACAAACCTCAGGTTTGACGATGTTCATGCATGCACAAATACATGAACATCCGCTGCTTAGTTAAATTCCTTCTAGTTATGGCCTCAAACAGGATGCACAGTTAATGCCCAGTTAAAGTCTCTGGGAAAATCAGCATCCTTTGCAGCAGTAATGATGTTTCTGAGCTGATCTGCGTCAGACAGGGCAGGCAGCCTGTTGAAGTGTTGAAGTGACCTCTTTATCCTGGTGGTGGTGTAGGTTTGGGACCAGTCTTCAGTCTGAGAGCGTCCCGGAGGGATGACGTAAGAGCCATCGTCCACTTCCTGCGTGGATGGACGCACCCTTTTAACGGGCGCTTGGTAAAAGTCTGAACTATATCATCTCATGCCTGTAACCGTGAACAGAGCCGTGTTATGTCACTCGAGTCTGGGACATTGTGCTGCTGATGTTGTAAAATCTGTCCATGCTGTAACCATTCATGAAGGTCCATTGTGAACTGCAGTTTTTTTGGTGGAAAGACATTGAAGGAATATCTTGGGTTCAGTACAAAAAACCCAATCAACAGCATTTCGTGGCATAATGGCCACAGAAAATATGTTTTTTTTTTATTGATTTAATTTGATTTTTAAAGTAAAACTTGTGGTTACAGTACTGTACTGTAAGACGGGCACTACAGGCAAAAAAAAAACATTGTTCTCCTCAGGCACTGGTTGAGATTTTGGGCTATTTTGCTTGTCTTCTATCAGACTAGTGGAAAGAAAACATCCAAAAAATACACTTAGCTATTTGCATCTGTAGATTCCAAATACAATACACATCTCTAAAGGTCTAAAGGTTCTAAAAGGCTCTAAAGGTTCACTTAAGGTACATGTTCATATAGTATTTGCCTAATTTACATAACATTTCATTCTTCAAAACGTGGTGAAAATATTAGTTTCCGATTTATGGAGTGATTAAAAGAGATCCCGTACAAAAACCTTTAACTCAACAGAATGAAAGAAGAAATTCAAAGTCTTCTTCCAGTGTTCAGATTTCTGTTCTGGAAATGTATCCAAATGAGTTTAATTAGACAATGCCTCTCTTGCATATAATAAAACAGTGGGGGATTAGTTTGTTTGTACATTGTCCATTTAGTATATGGAAGCTTGTTTATAAAAGAAAAAAAATAAGGGTAATTGCAACTTTTTCATCTCACAATTCTCACGTTTTGAATGAAGTCAGAATTGCAGAATAAACTCGCAAGATACCAGAACTGCGAGACTTTCACAAACAGGGATTAGGCTAAAGTATGATTCTAGCTAAGAACTTTGTTAACAGTTTAAATAGTATTAATGAAATCCTTTCATATGGGTGTATAAACATTAAAACGTTCAGTACTTCCTCGCTTCCGGGTCATGTGTCAGAACGCCGGCTCTACGTCATATTCTCGCGCATGCGTCGTGGTGCTTCACGAGTTCACATCAGAGGCCCAACTTTTTTTCTTTTTTTTTTTTCGCACAAACTATTCTCGTCGCTTCATAAAATTATTGTAGAAGCACTGTTGTGAGATGGACTTTGTAACGACGTCTTTAGTGCCTTTTATGGGTCTTGAGAGAGGAAATGTCATTGCTGCCAATGGAGGCTTTCTGAGCCATCGGATCATCAACAGAAATATCTTCATTTGCGTTCCGAAGATGAACGGTGGTCTTACGGGTGTCGAACGGCATGAGGGCGAGTAATGACAATTTTCATTTGTGGGTGAACTAACCCTTTAAGTGACTTTTACATGCATTTTAGTCTAGCACCATGTCTACACTGGACCAGTGTTGCCAGATTAGGTGGTTTTGAATTTGATTGTGCGGGTAAAAATGGGTTTGGGCGGGTGGACAAAATTTGGGCTGGTTGGGGGTTTTCAAACATCTAAATCTTATAGTCTAATTGGTTAATAACAAACTCAAGTGTGCATGTACTCTATAAAATCAGCCATCATGACACACACGGGCCCAGCGTAGAGTCAGCTGGCATTGGTGTTGACGTCGCCAACGAGCACGCACTTTCAGCCAATGAGACGCGCTCATTCATGACAGGTTTTCAACGCGAAATTATAGCCGGATATTCAAGTGATCGCTATGCCAAAGTGGCATAAATATACAGTAATGAGTGGGAGAGTGAACCAACTCTCAAAACGTGGATTACTGTGACTCGAAGACTCTTTATAAATATAACTCTTAAGAGCACAGTTGAATTACTTGCATATAGGACTCCTGTCCATCATCGTGAGCACACTGGCCTGATCAGGACATCTGCACCTTTTAAACCGTAATGCCTGCTAATTACGTTGTTTTTTCCGATCACTTATATTGGGGCACTGTTTGCACTTAAATTCGTTTATTCTTACTGTTGACGTTTGAAAACGATGCATGTGTTTTTCCATGGGTTAAAGTCATCGGTTAATTTCGTGATTTTGACAGTTTCCACTTGGCCATTTTAGTCTGTATTTGGATGCATTTGCCCTGTTTTGATCCGTTTTCCTGGAAAATGTATTTATTTTTATTTTGTCATTTTATTTTAATGAAATAAAATGGTGCAAATCAATCTTGATTGGCATGGCAATTCAAATTATATAATTATTTTACCAGTTCATATCAGTACGTCATAAACAGAACGAGGCATCAGTTTACTGTTGGGGATTTGCGTCCCGCCGCATCGAGAGTAGACAACATCCCTGATTATATACTAGCTACAATGTCTTTTTTTCAATGTCGTGCGCGTCCGGAGTAGACGCAGTGTTAGACTAGCTTAAGCCTTGTCTATGAAACTGGGGGATAAATTCACAATTGAAAAAAAAAAAAAAAAAAAAAATGTCTGAATTGTGAGATAAAAAGAGTCTCAATTGTCTTTTAAACTGGTTTACTCTGTGGCGGAAACAAGCTTCCATAGGTTAGGACTCTAGGTTATGTCTTATTTTTTCTTCCGCTCATTCTGGTCTCCTACATTTACTGGCTTTACATAATCACAGCAGAAGTTTTATTGGATATACAACTGGACTGACCAGTTTACTGAGCACTTTTAGCTTGTATCTTACCGTAACCACCATTTTTGGCTTAGTTGGAATTATGATCTGTGGTAATCGACAGACCACAAATGCTGTAGATATTGAACCCGGAATATTCCTTTAAAACAGATGATTAGCACATTGTAAATATGGTGATTTAAATTTTTATAGTTAAAGGGAACTTGACTGATGAAGCTACGAAGTCTATTTTTTATGCTATTAAACTGTTTGTATAGACAGTTGAAATGGGTTTCCTACAGAAAAGTACAGAAAAGGTTTTATTTCCATGTATGTTGTATGCTAATGTGGTAAACAGTCAATTTGGCTGCTCTTAATTACAGTTTGTCCAGTTTTTTAAGCTCTATTTGACTGACATTATCGAACCTACTGCACATTGTATATTTTTATGCTAATAGAGTTTGAGCTCGTAAATCTTTTTAAAGAGACGCGTCATGTTCTCGCTACAAGTGTCCTTGTGATGTTCAAGTGAACTTATCGTATTTTGTTGGAAATAACGAAGCTTTCGTCGACACACGCTCGCACACAGCAGCAAATCCGCGGGGCTCTTCTGGAAATTTCCGCTGCTTAAGCGTCAACAGACGTCCTGTTGAGTCGTGTAATGTCCGATAGGGTTTGTAGAAGACCCGTCGCTCCTCGTGGAATATGAAACAGCTCAATTAGAGGCTTTTCGAGTTCATGGGTAATCGTAACCAAACGCCCGAGTGATCATATCAAACGCATGAGAATTCTGACTTGGGACGTCCCGTCATGTACTACCTTAATATTGATAATCGATGTTTTTCAACTAACAAGGCTGCTTACCTTGAACTTTCTTTTTGTATAAAGAAATTACACTATATTAAACACTATTAAAAGTATGAGCCATACACCGTATCCTCAGCGTTGAGTCGTTCTTTTGGTCTGTCAGAATTACCTCATGTTCACTAGCACAGGCTTTTCTATTCATTATTCATCATCGAGTCCAGACGCTGGGATTGAGGGATTTGACAGCGGAGCTGAGCAAATGGTAAGTAAGAGCTTCCAAAAATGTGGAAATGCTACACGTTTGGCAGATGAAAGGGGGAAAAAGAGCCCATTTCTGATGCAAAAGCCATGTCAATGCGTTACGTGCTACTGTAATTTACATTTCAAAACCATAAGTTTGCACTTATGAATTCTTAAGAATGCATTACTTCCATAAACTTTTGCATTAATTTCTCTCACGTGGACTGACCTCGTTTGTTTGTTTAATTAAGAAAAATTAAACAGTAGTTCTACTTTTGGCTAATGTAAAGGCCCTTCACGCTAAAAGTGAAATGAATAAGCCTCCGGCTGAAGGAAATGCACTTTTACGCCTGTACAGTAGGACTGCGGAAGAACAGGACGCAGGTGAAGAAAGCTCAACACTTCAGTAATAATATAAAAAATAAACACAAATGTGAAGTCGTTTTTAGTGCGGTTGAATTGGATCATCGAAGGTCAGCAGCAAAGACACTGGTTAATAAAGTGAGATACATAAAGTATATGTGTGTTGATATTCTGGGTTTGCTTTTCACTGTTTTTATTCATTTTGAGAAATACAGAATCTTGTGTAAGTGAAATGAGTAAATGCACACATTTGGTCTAGAACAAGTGTGCCGCACACGTCCTGAAAAGTGAAGTCGACGCGTCTCGATCGCCCCCAGGTGGCTGGATCCAGTATAGCTCACAAACCCCGCCCCCTCCATGTAATCCAATGGGACGCGAGAGAAACTAAATCAAATTACACTTCAAATACATTTTTTCCAAAGATGGTTTCTGTCATTTTAGGCAGATATCGTCACACTGATGTTAGTTTAAGTGTTCATTTTATTAAATAAGTTTGGTTTTAGTTAGTTATTTGATGGTATATAAACGGGGTGTGACGTCATGAAGTTGTCACAGACACTATCAGACTTTTTTCTGGATTTTCAGGAGGAGATTGGAGCTTTAGCTTTAATATAACCGTTTATTTCACACAGACATAATGAGTTGTTCTGCAGTAAACTGTACTAACTGATTGTGCAAGAGTGTCGGCGGGGCAGTCTACTTCCTGCTCTCTACTGCGCAGACACAGGTCCCAAATCAGCGCAAGATGTCAACGGACATTCACGGCTTCACTTTTCTTCAATGGAAGGTTTGCTAACCCTTCACTAAGGGGCGTCGTCCATCTTTTTTACAGTCTATGGTCTAGAACTCACTCACCATCATTCACGCACAATGGGCCTCACTCACGAAACACGAGCAGAGCGAATGTGTGTAAATCGTTCGTAAAGCCGCTCTGACGTAAATTTTCGGATTCACAAAAATGTTCGTATTTTCAAAATGTTAGTTTGCACAAACGAAATTTACACCTGCTCCCTACATTTGAACGTTCTGTGTTCTAATTTAGGCAAATTGATGACATTGCACCCAGGTGAAAAAGACGTACTATTAAATGCATTAAAAATTCATTATAGTATAATTGTATTGTACTAAAAACATACTCGAGTACATTTGTAATACATAAT